>JZKD02S1045631.1:1417833-1437561 GCA_000966675.3 Picea glauca | reverse complement strand
TATATATATATATATATATATATATAAGAAAGAAATCGAAAAAAAAAATTAATTGCAATAATTAAACATATAACTAACCAAACATACCATTAACTTAACTCACCATCACTAAAAGTTCACCACCATGGCAAGATACACCAATGTTTTAGTGAGAAACAACCATTAACTTAACTCATCATCACTAAAAGTGCACCACCATGGCAAGATACACCAATGTTTTAGTGAAAAACAACCCAATAACTAGAAAAAAAACACCTCTTAAAAATAAAAGCAATGTTCTTCATAAAAACAATTACATAAAAAATAATCAAGCTAACAAATAGTATTTAAACTATTCATTTCATAACTATAGTATTTAAACTATTCATTTTATAACTATCTCAACTTATCATTGAAACATCATTTCATATGGTCGTCTTTAATTAACACCCCTCCTATTGACTTATTGGATGAAGATAAAAAATGATCATCTAACCTAATACACTAATTACATTCACTTTAGTGAAGTGTTTTCACATCCAACGCCCTCTTTGATTTCTCTCACCCATTTTCTTTATTAATTACTCTAATTCTCTCTTTGGTCATGAAATAAAAATAAAATAAACATTACATCATAGCGATAAAAAAGTATCTTTTATTTCCTCAAACTATTAGGCAGCGGAAGAAAAAACAGAGCATCTGCAAGATAGATTAAACACTCATTAAACCAAGCACAACAATCCCACAATTTGACACATTGATTTATGTGGAAACCCAATGAGGAAAAAAAACATGGGCAATGATAGTCAATATTCTTTTATTCAAGGGAGAATTACAATAGCCAACACATGTATACAGCCATCCTCTCCTCACAAACACATTGTACTCCATAGTATTGTGTCTTTCTCACACACTCTTCAAACATTTCACTCACACCTCTATGGGTATGCTTGTATATATAACATCTATCACTCAGTTACACAAACTGATCATGAATAGACAACATAGTTACACAAACAATTCATAAATAGATTGCATGCATGTGCATTAACATAGCTGAATGCATGTGCATGTGACTACATGAGGAAATTCATTGGCATGTTTCCAACAATCTCCACTTTGACAACAATTTACCTAATATATCATGCCCTTAATTAATTCATCACCGTTTCTGCAAGCCAAGAGAAGCCAAACACAATCACAACTCCGCAACTTTTCTGACAATACTGTTATGTGAACATGCCTACACAGTTCACTCCAGCATGGACCATTCTATCTCCATGAGTAACCTGTCTAATAAACCGATGCACTTGTCTAAATGAAATGAATCATAACCACACACCAAATCAATGCAACCACTGTAGGTGATACTTATGCTTCTGTGTTTGAAGCACCAATTTCCATGCTCTTCACCTGGTTTTTTCCACTTGTCTACTGACAACACCAACTACATGTGAAATGATGACCATTTCCACATTGCAATCATCAAACTTCCTACTAACATATAATACTCAAGACATATAACCCTTTTCTTCTTCATTAATTAGGACATAAACCTGTAGAGAACTTACAATGGAAAGCCAAAGGGATTTTGTCAGTTTCACATTATTCATCCTGAATTTCTTGAGTATCTTCACCACATACTTCTGTTGTGATAACAAATCTTACCATATTTCTTGTCTCTGTGTATTTCCATGCCCAAGATTTATTTTGCTGCTCGCAGATCCTTCTAACAAATGTCATGACCAACTGAGCCAACTTGTTGACCTCAGCCATGTTTTTGCTTGCAACAAGCATAACATATAACACCAAGATAATGAATATACCATAAACACAATGGTTATACTCACATCTTGTAAAATTTGGCTTACCATGATGGAATCAAACATCTTGTACCATTTTCCTAGCATGCTTCAAGCCATATAATGATTTTTGAGTTTTCAAACAAATCTTCTGTTGCGATTCTGAACTAATCATTCTGGTTGTTCCATATACATCTCCTTATCCAAAAAACTCCATGTAAAACAGTTTTAACATCTAGTTTTATTATCACAACTAGTGCTAACACAACATGAATAGAAACAAGATTTTAACAATTGGTGAGAAACTTTCATGGAATCAATATCTTCCAAATACCTTTCTGCTACCAATCATGCTTTGAACCTTTCATCTTTTACTATGTTTGATTTTATAAAAGGAGATACATCAAAAACTGCATCTCTGTCCATGATGATTCTGTGGGTAGTAGGATCCCATAGTCTGCACCCCTTAACATCATCACCATATCAAAGATCCACCTATTTGATCTGGGCCCTACTTAGAAATATGATAAAAACACATAAGCATCACAACCGAATAATTTCACATTTGAGTAATTACCAGATGACCTGTTCATACCTCTTCCTGAATCTTCCTGTCTTTTGCAACCAATGGTGATCGAGTTACCAGAGAGAACAACCGCTTGTGTCCACAACTATTGCTACAACTTGGCATTACTGAACATGCCTATTCAATGCCAACTTCCTTGCAATACTTTCCAAGTTCCATGGATATGAAATTACCTTCATCATATATTCTCAAACACTTGATTGACCTGCCAACACATCAACCTTTCTACATACTCACCTTTCTAAACTCGACACAATGCTCCACCTCGAACTTTGCATTCGAAAAACCTTGACCAAATCTGGCCAAACCGGCCAAGTAAGCCTTCACCGCTTACCTCTAGGCCCATTTACAATGGAGTTCACCAATCATTTTATAGGCTTCATTACATGCAAATCCATGGACACAATACCATGGGATACCCAAAACACATGGACTCGAAAAACCACCTGCTTTGACCTAAAAACAGATTTAACTCATTAACTCTTTCACCGAGTTAAGGCTAACTCAACATACATGCCCCCCAACATATTCAATATACCTAAATCTACGCCTAGAATTTTCATAGGTGACCTGATAAACCAGGGGTACGCATACCTATCCAAGTCGTATAGACATATGACCATTTACATGCAATCAATAATTTCTACAACTCCAAAGTAAATACAATTTTTATTTATTTATTTCACGGTGTGTAATATTCCACTTATAATTTAGTATGCATAACATAAATAATTAGCTAGAAATGGCAGATAAACAATGATATAACCAGAACAACATCACAATAATACCAGATAATACCAGAATAACACCAGAAATAACACTTTGATTAATGAGAGAAATGTTCACTTGCCTCTTTGAGGGGGAACCTCCAACATAATAGAGCTCTATTACAATAATATCCAAGACAAAAATTCTCATACCGTATATTCCTATTTATACTAAATCTTTTTATCAAAAGAACAATCTAGAGGAAGATCCTTCTAGAAGTGGAAGCTTCTATTAGGTCTTCTTACATTTTACTTATTCCTCCTTATTGCTAGGCTTCATTAATATTGACCTCTATTACATGGAAATATATTATTCTACCCACTTTAAGGGTTAGGTAGGTTAGGTTCCTAACATGCCCTCCCCCTTAGAAACATCCTTGTCCTCAAGGATTGAGATGAGGAAATTGCTGCAGAATGGTAGCAGGATCCCAGGTGGCATTTGTTGGAGTTGTATCTTTCCACTGAGCTAACACTTCCTTTATGGTATGTTGATGAAGACGATGCTCCCTTTGGTCCAGAAATTCTTGTGGCTACAACCAGATGGATCCTTCTTCATCAAACTCTGGAAGGTTGGTTTGAGTGTGGAACTTAGTTCCAATCACCTTCTTTAAGAAAGAGACATGAAAAAAAACATCGAGCTTAAAATTATTGGATAAAGCTAACTGATAGGCCACCTACCCAACGTGCTTGAGAACTGTATAAGGACCATAAAATTTGGGTGCCAGTTTCTGACAATGTTCACCCTTGAGTGAATTTTTCTTATAAGGTTGCAGCCGAAGAAATACCTAGTGGTCTCCTTCAACAAATTAGCGTTCTGAGTGACCTTGATCGACTTGTTGCTTCATGTGATTCTTATCCATGACCAAATTCTCTTTGAGGGTACAGAGAATAGCCTCGCAACTGTATGTGTTTGGTCAACTGCTTGGACCTTCGATACACCTGGCATGTAGGAGAGAACTGGAGGTGGATTTTGGCCATATACTTCTTTAAAAGGAGTCATGCAAGTAGTTGTATGGTAAGAAGTGTTGTACCGCCATTAAACTAATGGTAACCATTGAGCCCATTGATTTTTCCTTTCAGAGGCAAAAAAACCTCAAATAAGTCTCCAAACACTTATTGACGACTTCAGTTTGACCATTAGTCTAGGGATGATAGGCGGTGATGAGATGCAATTGGGTTCCTTGGAGTCTGAACAGTGACCAAAAATTGCTTGTCAAAGCTGGATCTCGATCATAAACAATAGAATGAGACATGCCATGAAACTTGAAGATATGAGTCATGAAAATTTGAGCCACAGTTGATGCTGTAAATGGGTGTTAAAGAGTAGATAAATGAGCATACTTGGAAAGACGATCCACAACCACCATGATGACGGACTTATTTCCCGATTTAGGTAATCCAACAATAAAATCCATAGATATTTCCCTCCAAATAGTAGGTGGAATCGGAAGCAGTTGGAGTCGGCCAGGAGGTTTGATGGTTTCACCTTTGTTGCGTTGACAAACATCACATTCTACTACAAAAGTGTGAACGTCCTTTTTCATACCATCCCAGAAATTTAAAGAACGTTGTGACTGTTTACTTAAATACAAATGACCTTTGTAGCGAAGTTCATCATTGTGCCAAGAGTATCCTGGGGAAACTAGAGAGTTGGCTTTCAATTGTTGGATCATATGCGATATTTTAGGATCATGTAGCCATTCTTGGCGTACAGCTTGGAGCCAATCTAGTACAATGAAGGAGAGGGAAAAAAGGGACCCTTCATCTTCATATTTTTGAGAAAGAGCGTCAACAACCACATTCCTTTGCCTTTCCTATAAATTATCTCATAATCATAACCAAAGAGCTTAGTTACCCATTTTGTTTCTCTGGAGAGGAAGGTTCTTGCTCCAGAAAATACTTGAGGCTTTCATGATCTGTCTTAATTTGGAAGCGTTTCCCCAGGAGATAAGGGCACCAGATATAAATGGCATGCATAATACCTAACATTTCCTTTTCATAGATTGATTGGCCCAAACGACATTCAGACAATTGTTTTCTAGTAAAGGCCAAAGGTCTACCTTCTTGCATAAGGACAACTCCAATTCCTCTGCTTGAGGCATCACATTTGAGGACAAAGGTTTTTATGAAATCAGGAAGGGCCAAGATCGGAGTAGTGCACATAGTTGCCTTCAAATATTGAAAATATTGATCCACTGCGAGAGTCCAAGTGAAAGAATTCTTTTTAAGGAGAGCAGTGAGAGGGGCCACAATCTTCCCATAATTCCAAACAAACTTGCAATAATAGCCAGTTAAACACAAAAAACCACACAAGCTTTTGATAGTCTTGGGGCGAGTCAAATTCTGCATTGCTTCAATCTTTTTAGGATCCACCCGAACACCAACATTTCCAAAAATATGACCCAAGTAATATACTTCTAAGGATCCAAAGGCACTTTTAGTGCGTTTGAGGAAAAGTTGGTGCTGTCACGCAGAGATGATTTTAGGGGATAAATTTTGTTCATGGGCTAATTTTCCATGGTTTTTACCAAAACAATACTTTCTATTCTAAAAATGATTCACCCAAATTCTATAGGATAAAATTATTTTAACTTAAAAATCGCCAAAATTTTATACAAACTATATAAAATCCTTATAAATTTGAATATTTTTACAAAAATATCGCTAAACATTTTATTGTTGGCGTATAAAGGGTTAGTAAGATTCACCAAGGTTTCTACATTTAAAAATAAATTTCCATCTTAAAATCATCCCTGGTGCTATGAGAGTAGATGGAGAATTTGATCCACATGGGAAATATGAGATTGCTAAGTTTTACTATAGATGAAAATATCATCAAAGAAAACTAAGACAAAATGACAGAGAAAAGGATGGAAGACATGATTCATGAGGCTTTGGAAGGTGGAGGGGGCATTACATAGGCCAAAGGGGATGACCAAAAACTCATAGTGACCCTCATGAGTTCGAAATGAAATCTTAGTTATGTTAGCTTCTTGCATACGTATCTAGTGGTAGTCATAACGTAGATCAAGTTTAGTGAAGTACTGAGCACCACTCAGCTCATCCAAGAGATCATCAATGATATGAATGGGGAACTTGTCCTTGGTGGTGAGCTTATTGAGTGCATGAAAGTCGGGAAACATATGTCAAGTACCCTCTTTCTTAAGTACCATGACCACATAGGAAGAATAAGGGCTGGTACTAGGGAGGATAACACCCGCTTGGAGAAATTCCTGCACTATTTTCTCAATTTCATTCTTTTGGGAAAAGGGGTGACGATAAGGGTGAACATTGGGAGGAAGACTGCCAGGAACAAGGGGAATGGAATTATCATGAACAACACAAGAAGGAGGAAGTCCCTGAGGGGTGGAAAAAAAAACTTGATGTTTGGAAATGATAGCTTGGAGGTCAGGATGCACAGAGGGTGTCTCAACGACTTGAATAGAATGGAGTTGAGCAATGATACCAGAGTGGCCTTTCTTGAGGAGATTTTCCATACGATGGGAACTAATGATCTCAGGAGAACCATCTGTGAGACCTTAGAATTGATGCCTTTGTCCCTATTGTTGGAATTGCATGGTTAATGCCTTAAAATCCATGGAATGGGACCCAAAGTGCGTAACCATTCAATACCTAGCACAATTTCACAAGATCCCATGTCAATGTAAAACATATAATTTTTTAGTTGGTGATGTCCAATTTGAAGACGAACATTTTCACAATGCCCACCACATTTCATGGAACCACCATTGGCTATCATGATTTGAAAATTATTGAAAACACGAATATAGTAATTGGTTTCCTGGGCAATGCGACAATGAATAAAATTGTGGGTGCTACCACTGTAAACAAGGATGATGACCTTCCTGTGCTTAATGTAGCCAATGAGCTTGAGCATTTTTGGGGACGAGAAGCCAGTGAGGGCATGCAAGGAAATAAGTGGGTCAACATTAGGTGGGTTAGCAGGCTCCTGGGTGGCATCGGGAAGGGAGGGTTTTTCAACCAAGGGAACTGTTACATCCTCTTCAGGAACATCTTCAGAAATGGCCATAAATAGTTTTTGTTCCTTACACTTATGCCCTAGAAAGTATTTTGAATCACAATTATAGAAAAGACCCTTAAGTTAGCGTTCAAACATTTCATCCCTAGTTAGTTTATGGACCTTGAGGGGAGTGATAGGGGTGTTAGGATTAACTGGTCGAGGACGAGGAACAAAAGGGGGTTTTTTGTTTTGGGAAAAAACAACTTGTTGGGCCTCTTTAGAACATTGAGTAGCTTCCAACCAAGTTGGAGGGCGGGACATGAGAACCTGGGATCAGATTTCATCCTTGAGACAACTGATAAAGAATTCATGGAAGAATGCATCTGACATGCCCTCTGTTCGAAAGGACAAATGCTCAAAAGAAGTGATGAAGTCTTCCACTGTGTCAGACTGTTTCAACTTGGTCAAACGAATGAGATATTAGGTATCAATATCAAATAAGGCATAGAGCTCAACAACAAATTGGGTCCAGGAAATATAGCCCTGACGTGAATTTTTCCTCCATTGCCACCATTGTCAGCATTCAGGATCTAGATAGAGGAAAACATAGCGAAGTTTGGCCAACTCGTCAGTAATACCATGCATAGAAAAATAATGCTCCATATGAGTGACCCAACCTGTAGGATCGAAGCCATCGAATTTATTGACCTCTATGCAGGAAAGACGAGGTTCACGGTGAAGGGAGTTAGAATGAAAATGAGGAGACTGAGAGGAATCAATAACATCAGGTTGTGATTATAAGGAAGGACCCGTAGGGAGGTTCAACAATTGATTGACAAAAGACTGGAGGGAGGTCAATTGGGTTGTGAGATTGGTTTCCAAGTTTTCAAAGCAGGAATTGGTAGAATCGATTTGAGATGTGAGATGTTCGATGGAGACATGGGCTTGATTGATTGAATTTTGGAGGTCTTGGTTGCAAGTGGTGGCCATTTGGAAAGGGGAAGTGCGGGTAAGGAAAAAAAATGGGTGGGTGGGACTACAAAAAAAAGACTTAGAAGTGATAGGTACCACGATGATCAGTGCTTGAAGGGAAATATAATGGGATAGGCGAAACAATAGGGACACTGGGAAGGGGTCGAGTCCATTGAAACAAAAATGATTAAAAATGAATGGTACGAATTCAATCAGGGAAAAAAGGGCAATCCAATAGAATAGGTCTCAAATAAGTGTGCCGACGGGACCACTATACTCTTTTGAAGAAATGTGTAGTAATTTCACAACCAGAATGAAAAAGACACTGTAGCACAACAATATATATTTTTGGTTCTATTTATGGTTTCTTTCCAAGGTTTAGGGTATTCAATGGTTTTCCTTGTGCTATAGTTCTCTGATATACATGCGGGGTCCAACAGTAGTACTCAGCCCAATATCTCAGGGCACCAATTAAGGAGGCTAGATCACACCCTTATTCGTACTACCCGACTACCCAGGTACTAGAGAGTATCTTTCCGAGTGTTTTTCTTGGTGGCACTATAACAGTCAGGCGGTCGATCGGTTTGTCTATGGAGGGATTCATGATATCTAGGCTGATTCGTATACAAGTGTTGTCTGATGTGATACCACTCGAAGGGGTACCAATATGGGTTACAAGGGTGGCCAACAAATGTGCTCTTAAGTACCACTTGTATTTCCTGCATGTATGAATCCCCGATCGTAGGTTTATGTGCTTAACGACATATCTCTATAGCTTGAAGATGTCGAAATACATCTCTACCCTGAAAAAATTTAACCCACAATGTTTTGTCAAGGAAGGTGCTCCAATACCACTTGTAATATTCCACTTATAAATTCATATGTAGAACATAAATAATTAGCTATAAATGGTAGATAAACAATAATATAACCAAATAAAAGTCACAATAATACCAGATAATACCAGAATAACACCAGAAAGAGAACTTTGATTAATGAGAGCAATGCTCACTTGACTCTTCGAGGGGGAAACGTCCAACAAAGAAGAGCTCTATTACAATAATATCCAAGACAAAACTTCTCATACTCTCTATTCCTATTTATACTAAATCTATATATCAAAATAAAAATCCAAAGGAAGATCCTTCTAGAAGCGGAAGCTTCTATTAGGTCTTCTTACATTTGACTTATTCCACTTTATTGCTAGGCCTAATTAATATTAACCCTTATTACATGGAAGTATATTATTATACCCACTTGAGCGGTTAGGTAGGTTAGGTTCCTAACATGGTGACTCAACCATCAACATCTTGCACCTTCTATGATCCGAAAAGATCTTTTACACGACAATGGTTGAGTTATTTAGCATGTGTTTATTAACCATTTAGGAAGCGAACTGAAAGAAGGAAGAATTAAAGAGGAAATGTGATAGCCATATAAACATGTATAGAAATGACATGAAGAAGAAACAACAACAAACCATAAACACCAATGTGATAACGAAGTTTGGAAATATTGCCTACGTCTCTGGGCCTTTGTCTCAATGGGTGAGGCTTTCTTATTTATATTCAAAGCTCAATAAGTAAATCACAGTAGTGCCAAAAGGTTACAAAACTGATCTAGTCTTTTTATTCCGGATCTCTAGAACCCAATAGAAGAAAAGACACTCAAATCGGATGACTGGAGCTCCCATAAATGGCCCACAAAGGTGCGCTCCTCAATAACTTCCCTACATAAAAATGGCTTTGGCTTGGAAAATATTCAACATAAAGATACTCTGAATGTCCTCTACTGACCTCAAGAAGGCTTGGTTTATATAGATCTGAAGTTAGTAACCATCTCCCAACTTCCCCCCAATATATGACCTCAAAAAGGGCCCAATATCCCCCAATATTGGTCAAAAATCTCCAAATACAGCTGAATAATCAATATAAAATCACTATATTAAAGTTTTAAAAACCACTTTTGGAGAAATATCGGGTTAATCCCCTCTTCCATGGGTGCGCGGCCCTAAAACACAATCATATGGCACCATATGGTCAAGTGCCAACCCCTAAGGGTTGGGCACTGGTCCTTACCCTGTAAGCTTTGGTCACATCTCAAAAAAACAAGGGACCGAGTCCCGAACGGTGTGCTAACGGTTGGTCACCTCCCCCGAGTCATATGGTGGGTAGGTGATATATATCCACGCCCATATCTTTAACTCTGAGTTGGAGGTTGTATGAGCACCGGGATTTGGGTTGTATGGAGTAGAAAATGAAACCGCGGGTTGGGGCTAGGCCCCAGCCCTTTTCCGCCTTCGCTCACACTGTTACATCAATTTTTATATTACAATGTGACATTGTTATAAAAAGTGACATGGTGGCGGGTTGGTAACCAACCTGCCCAAAGAGTTAGCTCGTACAAGAGGTCATGGGGTTGAAACTTGTAGAGTTTAAACAATTTTTTCAATAGAAACTTTAACCAATCCACAGGTGCCACATGGCATCCCATGTCTGGGCCACGTGGCACCTCCTCATTTGTCGGATACCATGACAGGTGTCAAAATATGATTGGACCCCACATCTACCCAGTCAACATGTCTGCCCAGTCACTATCTACCATGTGTCACCATACGTGCATGACACATCCTTTGTACGGGCGTGCCACATGTCACCCTTGCAGTGGTGACACATGTCACCCCCATATTGGTCCACTTGTCCGTTGACATCAACGTCTGTATGCCTAGTCATCCTGCCACGTGTCACCTTCAAAAGATGCCAACTGTTCTTGCCACGTCAGTTGTATGACCGTATGACCTATACAATCAACTTCCATGTGGCACTGTACAGACTGTACAATCATCATTTTTTTTTCTGTTTGGCAAAATGAACAAATCGCCATAACTTGAGCATATGACGTCTGTTTGAGCCTGTTCAAGTTTTCACTAGGTTTGTATCGACGAGGCATAAGAACACGTCTGTTTTGAATCCATTCTGAAAACTTTGATTTTTAGTCCTTTCTAAGCCCCATCAAGCTTCTGGATCTGATTCTGGATCATACCTCCCCACTAAAGGAACTTTTGGTCCCCAAACGTTTACTGACCAGTCATCAAGCTTGGGATAGGCCACCCGACTTGTTCTCTATCTCTGAACTTTGTCCTGTGCACCAATCTCATCAAGATAAACTCTAACACAATCATGACAACTGACATCATATTGTTAGCCATTTGAACCCTGTCACATCTTACTGAAGCCACTATCATCCATGTAGACAACATTACTAATGATAGCATAAAAAATATGACTGCAAATGAGCTGATATACCTGTAATATTTGCACGACAATAGCTTATCTTGAAGCAAACTGTGAATGATTTTCCATTCTACAATCATCTTCTGTTCTTGCTTAAGATCGATTACTTGACTTAAAACAATTATAGGTGTGATTCTTGCTTTAACTGCCTTCTTTAAATGTTCCATAGTTTGAAGAGTTTTATTTTCCTTTACATGATGAGCATGAACAACATATTCTTGACCTACTTTGGTTAAATGATATTGATTTTTTTTTCTTGTAGAAGATTGTTTTACGATCATACAAGTATGGACTGCCTAAGACCATTCCACATTCACTTAGTGGAACTACATCACATTTTACCTCGTCCACAAAATTAGATGAAATTGAAAATTTTAATATGCATTGTTTGGTTATGTGCATTTGATGATTGTTGCTTATCCATTTAAGTGTGTAGGGCTTATGATGCATCTGTGTTTCTAATCCCAATTGCTTAACCAATTCCTCAGAAATTAAGTTAGATTGAGATCCACTATCTATCAATGTGTCAACCTTGGTGTGTCGCACGATGACCCTTATGTGAAACAAGTTACTTCTACAATCAAATCCTTCACCAATTTTACTTGTCATACCAACCAATGATACCTTAGATTCATCGCCTGAATTTGATCCCAAGTCTGTGGGTCCTGTTGTTGCCGCAATTGTTTGCCTCCCTTTCTTTTCCTTGAACCACTTTGGCCTCTTCTCAGGATACAATTGCCAACAATGGTCCTCATCATGCCCCTCTTTCTTGCAATGCTTGCAAGAGGGATTCTCTTCCTTCCTTGTCATTGCATTTGCCTTTTTTCCATGCCACTCCCTTTTGTCCTATTTCCTTGAAGACGATTCCCATGAAACACCAACACTTGTTTTCCTTGCTTCAATGTATGTCGCTTGAACAAAAACCTCATCAAGATTAGTTGGTCCAAATATGAATACAATATTTTGAATATGTGCAGGTAAACCTCCTATATACTTCATAAGAGTTTCTTGGGTATATAAAGGAATATCTAACATCAATGCCATTTTTCGAAACCCATCTATGTATTCTTGCAATGTTTGTCCTTTTCTTAGTTTTAAATCTTTCCATTCAATTAACGCTTTCTCTTTATAACCCAAAGGATAGAATTGATTTCTAAGTGAAAAAATAAAAATTTGCCATGATGGAAATATATTACCCACTTGTTGCATTCAATTTTGCAACTTGCTTTGCCACCAGATGAGTGTTGTGCCTGCAAGTCTCATTGATGCCAACTTGATTTGTGTGGCCTCATCCTTGATCTATTGCACACTACAATAGACCTCCATTGATTTGACCCAATTTTCAAGTCTCTCTTCATTAACTTCACCATCATATATGGTTAATTCAAATTTAACATCAAGTTTTAATAAAGATATTTCATTGTTATGTTTATGAACATGTTTCTTTGCATTGGATTTAAAACTTGAACTTGAAGAAGAAGGAGAAGAAGGAGGTGAATATGGAGGTGAAGGAGGAATTTGAGGAGGATCCTCTCCTTCTTCACTTTTTCCCTTTGAAGATTCACCAAGAACTGGTCTCTTTCATTCCAAGTAATCCTCATACAAAACCTTCATCATCTCCGACATGGCGAAGAAAGATTTTTGAAACTCTTTCTCATCTTGAGAAAGTCCCTCTTCTGATGCCATCTTCTCGCTTTGAGAAGTTCTCTTTCTCAATCCAATCAATGGATTCTCTTCAACAAGCTCTCCTTCACCTTGAAGTATCTTTTCCCTGGTTAAAATGGAAAACTCAAATCCAAACATCAACTAGCTCTAATACCACTTGATCTGAAAAGATCTTTTACATGACAATGGTTGAGTTATTTAGCATGTGTTTATTAACCATTTAGGAAGATAACTGGAAGAAGAATTAAAGAGGAAATGTGACAACCATATAAACATGTACAGAACTTAAATGAATCATAAACAACAAACCATAAACAACAAACCATAAACACCAATGTGATAACGGAGTTCGACAATCTCGCCTACGTCTCCGAGCCTTTGTCTCAGTGGGTGACGCTTTCTTATTTCTGTTCAAAGATCAATAAGTACATCACAATAGTGCCAAAAGGTTACAAAAATAATTTGGTCTTGTTCTTCGATATCTTTAGAAACCAAAAGAAGAAACAACACTCAAATCAGATAACCAGAGCTCCCAGAAATGGCCCGCAAAGGTGCGCTCCTCAACAGCTTCCCTGCATAAAAATGTCTTTGGCTTGGAAAATATTCAGCATAAACCTGATATGAATGTACTCTAATGGCCTCAAGAAGGCCTTATTTATATAGATCTGAAGTTGGTAACCATCTCCCAACTCCCCCCTAATATCTGGCCTTAAAAAGGGCCCAATATCCCCCAATATTGGCCAAAAATCTCCAAATACAGCTAAAAATCAATATAAAATCACTATATTAAAGTTTTAAAAACCACTTTTGGAGAAATATGGGGTAAGCCCCTCTGCCCTGGGCGCGCGCCCCTAAAACACAATCATATGGAACCATATGGCCAAGCGCCAACCCCTAAGGGCTACGCGTTGGCCCTTACCCCTCAAGTTTTGGTCACATGTCAAAAAAACAAGGGACCGAGTCCTGAACGGTGTGCTAAAGGTTGGTCAGTGCCCCCGAGTCATATGGTGGGCAGGTGCTATATATCCATGCCCATATATTTAAATTCAAGCTAGAGGTTTTATGAGCACTGGGATTTGGGTTGTATGGAGTAGCAAATGAAATTGTGGGTTGGGGCTAGGCCCCAACACTTTTCTTCCTCTGCTCACACCCTTACATCACTTTTTATATTACAATGTGACATTGTTATAAAAGGTGACACAGTGGCAGGTTGGTACCCAACCTGCCCAAAGCCTTAGCCCGTACGAGAGGTCACGAGGTCAAAACTTGTTGAGTCCAAACAAATTTTGCAATAGAAACTTTAACCAATCCATGGGTACCACATGGCATCCCACGTCTAGGCCACGTTGCACCTCCTCATTCACCAGATACCATGACAAGTGTCAAAATTTGATTGGACCCCACATCTTCCCAGTCACTATCTACCACGTGTCTCCATACGGGTGTGCCATGTCCTCTGCACGGGTGTTCCATGTGTCACCCTTGGAGTGGTGACACATGTCACCCCCAAATTGGTCCACTTGTCTGTCAACGTCAACGTTCGTACGCCTAGTCAACCTGCCATGTGTCACCTCTAGAAGTTGAAAATTGTGTCTGCCACAATAGTTGTACATTTGTATGGCTTGTACAGTCAACTACCACGTGGCACTATACCGACTATACAATCATCATTTTTTTGCCTGTTTGGCAAAAAGAAAAGATCGCCATAACTTGAGCATACTACGTCTGTTTGAGCCTGTTCAAGTTGTGTTGGGTTTGTATCGATGAGGTCTATACTCACGTCTGTTTTGAATCCATTCTGAGAAATTTTATTTTTAGGCCTTTCTGAGCCCCATCAAGCTCCTGGATCTGATTTTGGATCATTCTATGTGAACACAAGTGGTGAGACACAATAGACAGACAAAAAATCATCAACCATACCTGTAGCTAAATTTTCTTCTTTTGTGGAGTCCTCTTTAGATGCTTGTTGTCTTTTCCAACAATTCTTCTTGAGATGCCTAGATTTGCCACAAAACCAACATTTTATCTTACCCTTATTGTCTTTTGACTTAGACCTAGATGTACCTTTATGATCTTTCCCTCCTTATGTAGATCGACCTCTGACCACCATTGCTTCTACTATTGAGGTTTCCTTACTGGATCTTCTCCTCATTTCCTCAGATAACAGAGCTCCCACAACAGTGTCATAATCAATGTCATCTATTGAGCTAAACCACATAGTTGTGACCAGATGATCCCAAGAATCAGGAAACGAACACAATACCGTAACCGCCTTGTCCTCATCTTCATATGTTACGTCCATACTAGATAATTGACAAAGCAGACTGTTGAAAAAATTCAAGTGATCAACAATTTTTGTACCTTCTTTCATCTGCAAGCTGTACAACTACCTCTTCAAGAATATTTTGTTTGACAAGTTCTTTGTCATATACAGACTCTCCAATTTGGTCCACAAACATGTTGTTGTCTTCTCTTAAGCGATGTTAAACAACACCTCATCTACCAAAAACAAACGAATAGTATTGAGGGCTCTTGCATCCAGATCCTCCGAGTCCTCGTCTATCATGCTTTCTAGTTTCTTTGACTTTCCAGCCAAGGCCTTTTGCAATCCTTGTTTCACAAGCATATCTCGCATCTTGAGCTTCCATAGCGCAAAACTATTCTTGCCACTAAATTTCTCCACTTCAAACTTAGAACTCTACACTTTCTCCATTAACAAAAAAAACCCATCCAAACCAAGCTTATAATACTAAGTTTTTTATAATGAAAAAACAATGATAAAATATAGTTGAAAAAGTTTAATCCAAAAATATATATATAATACATTTAATTTTTATTTTTTTTAATTCCACTCATACATCCACCCCTTCATATTAAAAAATACCCACTTATATAATGTTTACCCACACTAATATTCATCCATAATAAGACAAAATTCAACCTTTCAAACATCCACTCTAGACCATGAAGACCATGAATAAGACCAAAAAAAAAAAAACCTCTTTCACACCTTTACTTTGCACCAAAACACAAAATCGAACTTCATAACATCGTTATCGTTTTCTTCACAAGTCTACGCTAGCGCCACGCTCTAAGCTAGATGATAATAAGATTATCGTCCTTATAGCACTCATTGCACAACGCTAGGATTGATTACTGCCCCTGTTGAATGAGCTTACTCGCTATAGAAAACAAAATATCACCCCTGCACATGAAGTTGTCATCTTTCATAGAAATCGCTTAGTCATCAGATCTATCTTCTTTCACAGAAATTGCCTACTCATCAGATATGTTTTTTTCACAGAAATCGCCCCGTCAGATCTTTCTCACTCATGCAATGGCTTTCTCACCTAAAGCTTTGATACCACTTGTTAAGCATCGGAAGAAAAAAATGGAGCATAAAAAACCAGAGCATCTCATTAAACGAAGCACAACAATCCCACAATTTGACACAATGATTTATGTGGTAACCCAATGAGGGAACAAACCATGGGCAATGATAGTCAGTATTCTTTTATTCAGGGGAGAATTACAATATCCAACACATGCATACAACCATCCTCTCCTCATAGACACACTGTACTCCACAATATTGTGTCTTGCTAACACACTTTTCACAGATTGCACTCACATCTCTATGGGTATCTTATATATAACATCTATCACTCAATTTACATGCATGTAACTGTATAAGGAAATTTGTTTGCATGTTTCCAACACAAACTTCCCACTTCTTATTTTCAAATAAACTTTTATCATCTTTAATTTTAATTTTGTTTAATTTTAAATTTGATTACTTTTCAAAATTTTAATTTACAAAATTATAATGATTTTGGTACTTTTATTTTCACTGTACTAATCATTAAAATAAATTTTGAAAAATATTTAATCTCTTTCCCTTTATTTATTTAATAAATCTTGTTAATTTTAGATGACCACAAACAACATCAATATCATCATATTTTAACTTAGTGATTGAAACAAAATATCACCAAAATAACTTTAGTTCAAACACCAACAAGTGTAAAACCCTTTTGTGTTTTTGTGTGTTGAAGGGTATTTGACTTCCCAATGTTATCAAAGAGACTTAACACACACTATTTCACATGCCAAATTGGTCTAACTGAAAAATAACATAAATCTTCATCTTTTTTCTTATTTGGATTTCATGTGACAAGAACAATAACCACTTACTTTTATGTTAACACACACTATCTCACATGCCAAATTGGTCTAACTGAAAAATAACATAAATCTTCATCTTTTTTTCTTATTTGGATTTCATGTTACAAGAACAATAACCACTTAATTTTATGTTAGCACACACTATCTCACATGCCAAATTGGTCTAACTGAAAAATAACATAAATCTCCATCTTTTTTCCTATTTCGATTTCATGTTACAAGAACGACAACCACTTAATTTTATGTTCAACTTTTTATTTCTAGTAATGCAATTAAAATGCATACTTCAACTAGTTTAGTTTATGAATTTTTTAGGATATAATAAATATAATGCATAGAAAAAAACAAATTTATAATTGTAAAAATTATTTAAAATATTAAAAAAACTTTTGCAAAATATATATATATATATATATATATATATATATATATATATTTATATTTTAATAACAAATATTAAATACTTAATTTTTTAACAACTTGAATTTTAAAAATACTATTACGAGAAACAACAAATTTCCAACTTAAGTATTAGTTCTATAGTTAAGTTTAGAAGGTGTTAAATTATAGTTCTAGTTGTATAATTAAGTAAACAAAATTCTATTCATGTTGTGCCCAGTTGCATGACATTTATAATAGATAGAAACATAGATACGTGGTGGTCCAATGAAAAATGCGTATATGCATCAGTTCATGGTTTGCGATATATGGTTTGATCATAAAGTCAATATAGTGTTAAGTTATTTTTTATGGTTTTATTTATGGAATAAGTGTAAATATCAATATTTTTTTAAAGGAATAATTGTAAATATCACTATTTTTAAAACAAAAATATGTATAAACCTAATATCCATGCTAAAGGAAGTTTGGATCTGCCTCTCAAGGTATAATTTTCAAATCACTTATATTACATTAACATAACAGAACTTATGATTAGCTTAAAGATGCACGGTTTCTTTAGCGTACTAAAATCAATTAAACTTGTAATTAATTTAAATATATATAATTAATTTTAATAAATTGAAAATATTTTTAAGATTGTATTAAAAATATATAAAATTATAATAAATTAAAAAATTATAAATTCTAACATGACATTCATATATATCTTAAAAAAAAAACTTTACACATTTTTATAAATGACATTTTATAATTACTTATAATTCTAATTACAAATATCTAGTTTTTACATCATATGTTTTGAAGAATTCCACCACCAAGTACACCCATATATAATCCTTACTATAAACACATTTCTACTTATAATACATTTAAAATTTTTTTTTACCTCCAAATACAACAATACATTGTGATTTTGATGTTGTATATTAAGTTGTTTAATATTGTACAAGTTATATAACTTTTATTTACATTTGTGATCCAAAATTGATTTGAACATTGAGTGGTTGTGAGCCTTAGTAGCTAAAGCAATTCGAAAATTAAGGACAGTTAATAACTATGTAAAAGATAATACAAAGTAAAGTGAAATATGATAACGGACGAGAAACCAATAATTAAATAAAATAGAAAATGAAAATAGGAGAGAGAACATTGAGGAATGGTAAATGAAAGGTGAGGATTGTTGGCCTTCCCATAACCCAACTCTCCCTATTTCTTCTTGTACTTTCAATCTCAAAGGGTCTTTTGTGCTAGAAGGAGAGAATGCAAATGAGAAGGAGCTATGCAAATTGTGGAATGACCAAAGAGCCATGAATTGCATTGTAACGTGAGATTGCCGAAATTAAAACTGAGAAATCATTTGACACTGGTTTTCCCATTTGGATTTATAGGGTAAAATATCTATGTTTGAATTTAATTGTATGTGATCTTTGTGGGATGAAATTGTAGTAACTATGTTTTGGTAATGTGTTGTGAGAATCCTTTATTATATTCTGGTTATTCTTACTTGAGGTTACTTCAAGTTTACTATTTTCATAAGCATAATAGCTATGACTCTCTGACCATCTATGTGTTTGAATTTAATTGTTGTGTGGTTTCTATGGGATGAAATTGTAGTAACTGTGTTTTAGCAATGTGTTGTGAGAACCTTTTACTCTATTTTAGTTATTCTTGCTTAAGGTTACTTCTTGTTTATTGTTTTCATAAGCATAACAATTATGGCCCTCTGACCATCCATTATTAATTTAAATGGGATCAAAGGTTGTAATGAAAGAGTAACTTTAAATTTCTATTCCTAGTCCTTTCAATTAACAACTCTCTCTTCTTTCCTAAGCCATTGGGCATATGATATGACATGGGTGAGCGCACGAAGTTGGTGGATAATAAAATGTAAATGGGGTGAGCATGAATGCGCACTCGGGGGAACACATGCACATTTCTAGGAACGCACATGCATTCATGATGTGACAGATTCATAAAACCCTAAACCTCCACTCAACAAGCCATGTAGGCACGTTCTAAAGAACACATGCACGTTCCTAAAAAAAAATTGAAATAAAAATAACGCGCGGTATTTAGGAATGCACATGCGTTATTA
>JZKD02S1045631.1:1364585-1377770 GCA_000966675.3 Picea glauca | reverse complement strand
AAAGAAAATAGGCCTTGTAGTCATTGTAAAGACTAATATCTCCGTATAAGTCTAAAAAAAAAACAAATTTCAATTCAGCAAAGTATTCACATTAGTGAAGTGAGTGGGATATAAAACTTTCATTTATAGATCAATTAGAGAGAGAGGGGATTCACACTAATTATAAAACTTAAATTTTACTTAGAACTCTCATATAAATATAAAATACCAATTTTGTTTAAAAATTGTACCAAATTCCTTTTGCACGTAGACTATTGGAAGTTAAGATATTGTTATTTTATTGACCATTAAATTTTGATTAACGGTGTACGAATTCAACTAGAAGAGTGTAAAAAAAAGGATATTTTATGATAACAAATATATATGAAGAAAATTTAGAATTATGATATGGAATCACAAGAGATTTCTTTGGATAAATGGTTTTAATTTAAGCTGGGTGCTAACTTCAATCGATTTTGTATTTCTTGTTGAATCATGGGATTATTAAGAATCCTAAATCTCTTATGTATATGGGTTTATTGTTTTCTCAATTTGAAACAAAAAATCGATGTGTGAAGGATAAGGGGCGGTTGTTGTTATATCATGAAAGAGCTTAACTCAAATATTAAAGTGTATACAAGTGATTCCTATAGCTAATATATCTAGATCAATATTGATTATGAATACAAGTATGAATACTGTAAGGATACAATTTTTCTTGTTATTTGTTAATTTTCCTCTTTCAACACTACCTTCTAAGAGAACATTATCACAATTGACCACATTTTTATCAATTTAGAGAATAATATTGTTACCATGAAATTTAAAGGGAATATTCTTCTTAGTGTATATTTAATTCTAAAAACATTGACAGGGTTCAATTCAATATTCTAACTTATAACTCTAATTTCATCAAAATGATTTTTTTTATGGAAAAGGTTGGTGAGACGACAATCCAAATGATCAAACCCATCCACATGTTAACCCATCATATCCCTCCATCTGTTATCTCATCATGGATTGTTTTCCTTGCAAGCATTTCTTCTCACATCCCTTCTTCCATTTTTCATCCTACATGGAGTGGCCTCTTGAATTATTAGAAAGTTGTTTATGTAAATTAGGTTAATTTACTGAGACACATAAGAAATATTTCCTTACTATTTGAATTTTGTTAAAAAATGTATAGCTTCAAAGCTAAATCCTAACCTTCACCTTCAATTTATCTATTTAGCCTTAATATTCTTTAATTTATTGTCTTAGATCGAATATTCTTTCCTTCGCAAAAAGGTTAGAATAAATTATAATATAGTTAAAATCTATATTTATGGGTGTTTCCCTACTTTATAGGTAAGAACAAATAGATGTCAACATATATAATCTGATTGTTAGTAAGGGGACCATAACCTCCACTAGTCCCCCTACTTATAATCTATGTTTAGGTGCTAGAAGTTGTTATATCTAGTCCCACCTATGGTACAAAAGGGTTCATAAGTCATCAACAAGGATTTTCAAAAGGGTCCTTTCTATATCTATAAAATTTAAATGCACTCATCCCTTGGTTTTTCTAATTTCTAGTGTGTTCATTCAATCTCTATACTATCTCACATGTATTCTATCCACAAAAAAAGGGATAAACCTTGTCTCCTCTTATAGCTCACAAGATTAAGACCAAACAATAGAGGATCAAGTAATATTGGAAATATTTGCTTAGAAACTTAAACCTCCAAACCAACTTATCCACCAAGGAAAAATCCCTTATCAATTGAAAACACTATCTAATCCTTAAATATACCAATTCCCTAGGATCCCACCAAGGCTTCATGAACCTTGCACTCAAATTAATACAAAAGGATATCATCCAGAATGACGTTTTTTTGAACATGGATAGTGCATGCATGTTATTCAAGTGAATTAGAAATAATAGGAAATTTCTAAAATATTACTAATGTTGACATTATCTGCTGTGACAATTGAATCTTATGATAATATCAATCTAAATTAACCATGAAATGGAAAATAAATAAATTCGATAATGAATTTGAATTTGAAATTCTACAATGACAACTAAAATTAAAATATGATCAACTCCAATGGAAATTCCCATAAAAACAATTAATTTAAATCGAATTAAATGTAAATGCTACATCAATAAGCAAATGAAGTTTGGTAATCAAAATATTTTCAAGTTCTACAGTGACAATCAAACCTATAATAATAATGAAATTAGCATATATGATTAAATTAGCATATTTTCAAGGGCCTTCGGTTGATTAAATTAGATGATCAACTGAAGGCCCTTGTTACCATAAATGCAAATCTAGGTTAATTGACTATGTGAATATAAGAATGCAACATATGTTATCATTGTCATTTAATCTAGTTTAAATCACTATTTGAATCTAAGAATGCAACATATGTTATCATTGTCATTTTCTTCTATATACATTTTTTCCAATCAAAACATCGTACACAATATGTGTAAATACACACATGTATACGTACATGTGTGTACACATATAACCAATTGAAAATTATTTCTATCTATATAAAATACTTGCCATTTGGTTTACCATGACACAAGGGTAAGGGATAAGGGTTTTGCGGTCTTGTCGATGAGATAGAAAGGGTTTAAGGGATTGTCCAGCATGCATGGAGGTTTGACAGGAAGGTGGAAGGTTTCCACTAGTTGAGGCACACCCAAGGCTCGACAACTGAAAAAAATATTGGGAGGTTGGGTGAGTGATAGGGTTGATGTTCGAGCTAGAAACAAAGGTAACAACCCATGTGTTAGAAAAATAGGATCGCAGAGAAATAAAGGAAAACAAATGCGGAAATAAAACATAGAAGATACACAATACAATACAATAGAGACACAGATATACGTGGTTCACCTAGTGCGGGCTATGTCCACCATAGAAATTTCTGGGTCCTTCCTTTATAATTATCTAGCAAATGAAGGGATACAACCTACAACACACATGTTGTAACTTCTTCTTCTTTATCTCACAGTCTCTGCACACAAAATACAAAATTCACCATGATACATACTCGCAATACATTTACCTCATAAAACAGGGTTTCCTTCTAGGAAAAAAAAACCCTAACACAAATTCTACTCTTAGATCTACGACCTTATAATGAACGGTCCCGATTTACTATAAAATTACAATATACATTTACAAGGAAATTTTTGCTTCGGGGGATCTCTTGCCCCCAAAACCCCCTGGACCCCACAGGGGGGGTAACCCCCCCTTCACTCCCCTGAGTGGAGGAGTGTACATTATTCTGAGGTGTAAAGTATTCATGAGGTATAAACACGGTTGAAAACAAAGACTTCTGGATCAGGAGGATAATCAGACTCCACAACCAACAATCTTCCACTTGGATATTGATCTCAACAAATCCATCGTTGTTGTATATGTTGGACTATGATCCTTCTTTGACTTGAAAATTTTCTCATCTTCACCTTCATGCTTGAATACCAACTAAAACTGAGCAGGAAATCGATTTATCCCTGGTTACTTCCTTAGTTAACATGTTTGCAGGATTCTGGCTAGTGTGTATCTTTTCCATCTTCAAATTTCCATCTTCCAAGATGGATCGTATGAAATGGTACCTGATATTTATATTCTTAGTATTCAAATGGAAATATAAGTTATTTTCAATATGAATGGCACTATCACTATCACAGTGAAACCTGCTATTCTCCTGCTTCTTTCTCAATTCCTCCATAAACCTTTGTAAGTATCACCAACATAATCCAATTCTGTTGTTGAAAGTGAAACAACCTTTTACAATTTTGAAATCCAATTTATTGATGTTCCACCTACAGTAAAAACATACCCTGTGGTGTTCCTCCTGCTATCTTTATCACTTGCCATATTTGAATCAACATATCCCTGTTGAACAATGTATGAACCTTCAAAACATAATGCATGAGTAACATTACCTCTCAAATACTTAAGAATCCACTTTACTGCCTCCCAATGTTCTTTACCTAGATTGTTCATATACCTGCTCACAACTCCCACTGCAAGTGCAATATCTAGTCTTGTGAAAACCATCACATATATCAAGATACCAACTGTTGTTGAATAAGGGACGCTGGACATGTATTCTATCTCATCTTGTGTCTTGGGACACATTTCCTTAGTTAATTTGAAATGGTTGGCCAAAGGTGTACTAACTGGTTTTGCATTCTGCATTTTAAACCTCTCCAACACCTTCTCTATGTACTCACCTTGAGATACTGTCAATTTGCGATTTTTCCTGTCTCTTGTTATTCTCATACCATGGATTTTATTTGTAGCACCGAAATCGTTCATTGCAAATGAATTATATAATTTCTTATTGAGCACATTTATATCCTGCATATTAGACCCTGCAACAAACATGTCATCTACATACAATAGAAAGATAATATAGCTTCCATTTTCTAGCCTTTCAAAATAAACACAGTGATCAGAATGACATCTACTGTAACCTTGTTCTATCATAAACTTGTCAAACTTAAAATACCACTACCTTGGAGATTTATTTAGGCCATACAAGCTCTTCTTCAACCTGCATACCAAATTCTCCTTCCCTTTGATCTCATACCCCTGTGGCTGTTGCATATAAATCTCTTCCTCCAAATCCCCATGGAGAAAAACTGTTTTTACATCTAACTGTTCAAGATGCAAATCTTCTACTACTACAAGACTTAAAATAGTCCCAATTGAAGTCATTTTAACAACAAAAGAAAATGTTTCATCAAAATATATACCTTTCTTTTGTGCAAACCCCTTTACAACAAGTCTAGACTTGTACCTCTTTTTGCCTCCATCTTCTTCCTTCAACCTGTAAACTCATTTATTCTGAAATGTTTTTTTTCCTATAGGCAGCTGAACCAAATCAAAAGTCTGGTTAGTTACCAAGGAATCCATTTCCTCTGTCATTCCTTGCTCCCAATTATTTTTGTTGTCTACCTACATTGCCTCTTCATAACATTCTGGTTCACCAAAATCAGTAAACAATAAATAATAAAATGAAGGAAAGTATCGTTCAGGGGGTCTACTTAACCTGGTAGATGTTCTAACAACACTTGTATGAGTTTGAGGTACTTTCTTCTCCTGTTGTTGTACATTTTGATTTTCTGGTACCTTTGGAATTTATTTTTCAGTGATCTCATCAAGCACTGTGTATTCTGGTTTTTCTTTTTCCTGTTTCTTTCCCTACAACTGATCTTTGTACATGACCTTCTCATTGAATATGAAACCTCTACTCCTAATGATTTTTTGATTTTCATAATCCCATAAACGATAATCAAAATCATTAACATTGTATCCAATAAAGGTACATTTCTTAGATTTTGCCTCAAGATTTGTTCTATTTTCTTTATCAATATGGACAAATGCTTCACAACCGAAAGTCTTAAAAAAAGAATAGTTTACCTTTTTACCTGTCCATACCTCTTATGGAATTCCACCATCCAAAGAGCTTGAAGGTCCTCTATTTATTAAGTAAACAACAATATCTACAACATCTTCCCAGAACTATAAGGGAAAACCAACATGCAATCTTATACTCCTTACGCACTCCATTATTGTCCTGTTCATCCTTTCTGACACACCATTTTCTTGTGGTGTTCCTAGAACTTTCTTCTCTCTACGAATCCCATGGTATGAAAAGTAATCATCAAACTCCTTATTGCAAAATTCACCTCCATTATCTGATTTGAGACACTTCAACCTTTTTCCTGTCTCATTCTCAACTAAAGCTTTCCATTTCTTAAAAGTATCAAAAACATCAATTTTTTGTTGAATGCAATAAACCCAAGTTTTTCCAGTTGCATCATCAATAAAAGTAACATAATAACAAGATCCACCAAGAGATGATACTTGAGCTAGACCCCATACATATGTATGCACAATCTCTAACCTTTCACTCTTCTTTTATTTTCCGACTCTGAGAAATATGAATCTCTTATGTTTTCCATAAACACAATTTGCTCACAAAAATCCAAATCAATTTGTTTAAGATCTGGAAACAAATTTATTTTGTGAAGTATCTGCATCCCCTTCTCACTCAAGTGTCCAAGCCTATGATTCCAAAGTGTTATATCCACTCCTATATAAGCTAAAGAGATATAATAGTCAGTATTACGAGTACATAAATACAATGTACCTACCTTATGTCCTTTTGTTATCATCAATGATCCTTTGGTGACCTTCCACACCTTATCTTTAAATATGGATATACAACCTTCACTTTCCAACTGCCCTCTTGAAATTATATTTTTCCTTAGATCTGGAACATGTCTTACCTCTTTCGACAAACATTGGTTTCCATTCCTTTGCTTTATTTTTACCTTTCCCATTCTAAAAATTTTGCATGGTGCATCATCATCCAAATGAACCTGTCCAAGATCACCTTGAACATAATCTAGAAAATGTTTCCTATGGGGTGTGGCATGAAATGAAGCCCCTGAATCTACTACCCAAGACTCAAAAATATTATCTACAAAAAGAATCAAAGCATCTTGTAACACATCACCTGTTACATTTGCTTCCTGGTTTTTCTCCAACTGTCTATCTCTTTGTTTTTTTGGAGCTCTGTAGTCTTTCTTCATACACCCTTTCTTCCCACAATTCCAACACTCTATCTTTCTGAGTCTGTATTTGGATCTGCCCTTTCAAGAATTCTCGCATTTCCCTGAGCCCTTTCCTCTATCCTTTTGTCTTCCCCTGTAATCCATGTTTAACACATTACCTGATGTCTCACTTGTGATTTTCCATCACATTTCCTCACTAAGGATAACACCAACAACATCATCAAATTTTAAAGTGTTTGAACCAGAGACATAGTTACTTACATCCATGACCAAGTCGTTCCAAATTTCTAGCAATGAGCACAAGATTAGAAGAGCCTTGAACTCATCATCAAAGTCCACTTTTACAGAATTTAGTTGATTAGTAACTATATTAAATTCATTTAAATGATCTGCAACATACCCACCTTCTAACATCTTCATATTAAACAGTCTCTTCATTAGAAATACCTTATTGGAAATTGAAGATTTTTCATATAGTTTAGCCAATGCATCCATCAACTCCTTTGTTGTCTTTTCTTTCGAAATATTGAAAGCCATTGATCCTGCCAGGCTCAGTCGTATCGTTCCTAGAGCCTTTCTGTCAAGAATCTCCCATTCTTCGTCCTTCATGTCCGTTAGATTCTTTGTTATTCCACCTAATGGTAGGAATAGATCCTTCTGATATAAATAATCTTCCATCTGCATCTTCCATAACTGGTAGTTTTGGCCATTAAATTTCTCGACCCTAAACTTTCCATCTTCTACCATTGCTCCCACTCGAACCAGAAACCCTCTTTTCCTGCGAGTTACCTTTCTCTTTGATACTAGTTGTTAGAAAAACAAGATTGCAGAGCAATAAAATAAAACAAATGCGGAAATAAAACACAAAAGATACACAATACAATAGAGACACAGATATACGTGGTTCACCCATTGTGGGCTACGTCCACCATAGAAATTTCCAGGTCCTTCCTTTATTATTATCCAACAAATGAAGGGATACAACCTACAACACACCCACTGTAACTTCCTCTTCTTTCTCTCATAGTCTCCTCACATAGAATACAATATTCACCATGATACATAGCCACAATACATTTCCCTCATAAAAGAGGGTTTCCATCTAGGGGAAAAAAACCCTAACATAACTTCTACCGTCAGATCTATGACCTTATAATGAACGGTCCATATTTACTATGAAATTACAATATACATTTACAAGCCAATTCATTCTTCGAGGGCTTCGCCCCCAAACCCCTCCTAGGGGCCCACTTTCCCCTGGACCCCGCAGGAAGGGTAACCTCCCCTTGTACTTCCCCGCATGGAGTGTACATTCTTCTGGGGTGTAAAGTCTTCATGGGGTATAAACATGGCTGGAAACAAATACCTCTGAATCAGGAGGATAATCAGGCTCCACAACCAACACAATGATTTTATTTCTCATAGTCTTACTATTTACTTACATGGTCTAAGGCTTGTCTTGGTTTCTTAGGAGGTTTCTATAATTCAATAGGGGATCACTCTATATGCTTACTGTTGGGAACATGAGATTAAGCTTGTGCTGCTTCGAGAAGAAATATGATTAAGGTCTTAAGGATCATCCTTTTTAGGTTGCTTATAGTTAATTGAATGTGTTGTATTATGGAATAAGTGTTGATAGCATAGTTATATATGCTAAATTTTTCAAATCAAACTTAATGGGTTGGCATTGACCTCAACACTACAATATGGGGTTATGTATGTTTTTGATAATGTTGAATTTGAACCTATGTAATATTCCTATGTCTTTTCACATATTCCTATGTCTTTTCTAAATAGAAATAAAATATAGAATGTTCATTCTAAAGAAAAAAAATAATGAATGCATGTTGAATATACTATTTTGAACAATAACAATAAAAGAATTGTATTTCTAACTTTTATTAATATTTCTTTGAAAATATTAGGGTTTTTGGTTTGTGAAAAGGAAGAGTACTATTAAGCAAGTGCCTCTCCTTTTTATTCAATGATATGCATGCCCTAATTATTATAATTCCATAGTTAATGGGTGCCAACTAATAGTATTAATCATTTAAGATTTTATGTTTATTTGTCCCATTTTTATGAAATCTTAGATTTATTTTTTTAATATCAAAAGAAATATTCAAATGGATTGTGATTAATGAAATATTGAATAATCAAGAAATAATTGGTTATACCTCTAAAGAAAGCAGGAGTTTAAATAATTCTAATTGGTAATACCTCTAAAGAAAGCAGGAGTTTATATAATTCTAAGAAGATAACTAATAATCAATTTCTACGTCAAGGGAAAACAAATTAACTAATAAAATATTAACTAGAATTCAAAAGAAATAAAAACAAATAAATATAGTTGGCATGAAACAATTTATTAGTTAATGCAATGATAACTAGTCGGTATAAATATCATCGCTATTTTCAATCTTCACTCCTATAATTTTTCGTAGCTCAGGTTCCTAAACTAATCACTATAGTCGGTGAATTCATCATTCATTTAATCTCCCCTAGAGGCTCCTAGTTGTAGAATCCTAAAATTTGATACCACTTTCTAACATCCTAGTTGGGTCTTACTTAATCAACATTTTCTCTCTATTTAAGGTTATGACATAGTTAAATCACCCAGATCTAATCAAATATGGTATAAATCCAACAAATAAATAAAATAGGGAAGGCATGAGAAGAATCAATAGTGCAATAACAATTTTACATCAAGTTATGGTAACAAAACATAATTTAAATTCACATTTAAGTTTAAGTACATGTACTCCTTAGCTTACTATAGTTCCAAGTGTTGATTTAGTCAATGCTCCAATATCCCATGATGTAATTATTAATTAAAAAAGGGAAAACATATCCAAGGGTTGATTTTCTATCCAACTAATGCAAATACCTTTATAGGTATTTCCTTCGGAGCATGGATTAATCTCAATGAAGTGAGGAAATTCAAGGCACACAAAAATATCTATAGTTACTTCACATTTTTGAAAGGATTATCATGGATTAGACTCCTAGTTGATCAATATTAGTGTGATGGAAAGGCTCTTGGCCTACAACACCCCTATAACCCTTTGAGTTATTGTTTTCATGGGTCTTACTATCACCCTCACCCATAGTGATCACAACCATAGTTAGAAGTGACACCCCCCTATAAATATGTTACTACCACCCTCACCCTTGGTGCATACAATCACACTCAATAGTGGTATCCCAAGGGCCCAAAAAATATTGCAAGTAGCGAAGAAAAATATGAGCATTAGTAACCCATGAATGGCTCGTACTCTTCTATCCTCTTATTCCATTCAAACCAAGTTAGAGCAACTGATAATATACTCTACTAAGCACACAATTTGGAAACATATATTTTTTTCATAAATGGTAAAATATCATAACAATTCTTCTTAGGAAAATCAACACTTCCTAAGGTACAAGATCCTTTTGTAATCATTCTCAAGTGTAACATCATTTCCAATATTTTTCTCTTGCCCATCCCCTTTTTCATACAAGGGAAAAGCTAGGTTTGAGAGTGAAATTAGAAGCGTTGAAAGCATAAGGTAAAATTAAGTTACGACTCTTTCCCCTTAGTCCTTTTACCCCAATTAAATTTAGTGGTCATATCTCAAGTTTTGTCCTTCCCGAGGATTCCTAATCTCTAGGATAGGTGGTTATCCTCATTGAGACATTATCCCTTTCCCTTGAGTATGTTTCCATGTCTTTCCATCAATGTCTCAACCTATAATAGATTATTTCTTACAATACCAATGTACATGACACATCATCATCCTCATAAATCACGAGCATCATAACAAGGAGGTAGATGAATATGGTTGTTATTCAATAAAGTGAAATAGTATCAACCACATAATTACAAGGATTAACCATTCCAAATCATTTTTAAAGATCATCAATGCTATATAGCGATTATCAATAATATTAGTGCTATGTAATTCATCAACAAAGAAATATCAATGCTCATCATAATCCAAGCAATCACATAGATGTCTAGGTATATCACAACCAATCATCAACAAAAGAGAGCAACAAGGGGATGAAGAGTCCAAAACACCTTCTCCTTATTAGTCAAAACGAAAAATAACCACCCAAACATTTGAATGTTACAACAATGTTAGGCTATCGACATGCTAAAATGTAGACATATCAAGATTCCTAATGAGGGATGTCAATACATAGATATTTAAGCAATGTCAATATAGAGACATTTTAAAAACAATTTCAAGCCTAATGTAAATTAAAATGGGGTGATTTTCTTGAAAGATACATTTTTGACGTGTAAACATATAAATCATGTCATAAAAATGTAATTTTTTGTCCCCAAATATAATAGTGACATATGGAGTATATATATATAGGCATAGGTATAACAATGATTAAATGATATGAGTGTGGATTATACAGAGCATGAATATACACACAAGACATATGGTATTTCAATTAGTGATGTGGTTATGGTACATATTAGGAAAGAGTTTATCCCAAAGGATTTTAAAATAATCTAAAAGTGAAGAAGATCATGCCATGTAGTATCAAGAGGAAAGTTGTTGACAATGCATATGAGGTGAAGCTTGCAAAGGGGTGAATCTATGAATCTAGGTAAAATTTTTTGGTAAAGGAGAGCATGAAAAAGGTATTTTTCATACCCTTGATCGAGGTAATTTTAAGCATTTGATTGAGCTATTAAAATCTCTATCGAGCATTTAAATAAACCCTTGATCGAGATTTCTTAATAGACGTGGAAAATCCTTCATGAAGGAGTTCCATTGGTTTAAGTAAACCCTTGATCAAGCTATAAAGATTGATCCATGTCCTCATTTAATTATCCATGAAGACCTTTATCTTTATCAAGCTACTTTTATTAACCCACAAGGAACTCGATTGGGGGTTTAATTAACCCTCGATTGAGGTATTTTGAAAATACTCGTTAAGGCCTTAATGGAGGTTTATAAAAACCCTAAATTGAGCTAAATTGCTATATCAAGGATTTGAAATTTAGAAATATAGGCCCCTTATTGTAGGATTTTCTACAACTGTAGCTTATGGGGTTAAAACCCCTTCATATCTTTGATCTTAGGTGATGGAGTTGATGCTTAGTAAAATACACAACCAAAACATTATAAAAAATATGTGTAATCTAGGTGGATGTCTCGGCTTCAAAAGGGTAACTTTTATTTCCAATTTATGTAAATAGTAGAAAAAAGTGGACTGGAACACTAAGGTTTATAAAATGGGATTCAAATATTATTTGGTAAAAATAATAATAAAAAAAGGTTTTCCTATAAAAAAAAATAAAAAAAATTGGGATAATGAGAACAATTTTTTATTCTAGAAATTTTCAAGGATAAATATTTAATTAAATGTAAATTTGACACATTAAATAAAATTAATATCTTTAAAAAGGCAACACAATTCCCTACAAATTGTTTTTTTTACTTGTCAAAATTCGAGGCTTATATGAGTTTCGAGGGATTCAATTTAAAAATTATATAAAATTTCAATTTTTCATGACTAAATTTTACAGAAAAGTGTTAGCCATCTTCACAAATTCACCCAAACATATGATCACTCATTTTTAATATTGTATATTTAAATAAATATAATAAAAATTGAAACATAATCATGATAAAGAAAAAACTATAGAATGTAACGAGGGACAAATATGAAGGATGGGACAAATATGAAGAATGGAGTATTCTAAAGAAATGAGTCTTTTTGTAACACCATTAAAGTTGCATGGGAACGAACTAGAATAGCATTGTAAATAGAAGTGTGCATGGTGAGTGCACATGATAAAGAGAACTTGAGAGAAGACAAAAGGTTAGAGTGGAAGATGATGTGAGAAGAATGAGTGGAAGATGATGTGAGAAGAATGGATTTAAAGTTCCAATGAAAACTAAAACTACATAAAAGTATGAAGAGTTTTTAAGAAAGTTGAAATGATAGATTGGAAATGAAGAGATATTGAAAGAAATGAAAAACAAAAGATAGATTGGACATGAAGAAATATTGAAAGAAAATGAAAAACTTTAGAAGATGATAATCAACTAATGAAAAAAAAATAAAAAAATTATCATTACAAATATGAAATAAACAGATAAATAATCCTTAATTAAATAGAAACTAAAATTATAAATAATAAATAGTCAATTGAAAGGAAAACTGATAAGACATGGATTTAGAAACATAGAATAATGAGGACTATAAATCTATACATATATCTTGGTTTTTGTTTTTTACTAATGAACAAAAGTAAACATACTTACTTAGCTTTTACTAATAAATAAAATTAAACATACTTCATCATGTGCTATTTGATTTTGAATATCTTTTTATGAGTAATGGATTAAAACTTTGTCATGCATTTTTATTCTAGTTTATTGTTTTAGAATCTGAAACTTTTAGACATAAGATTGAAAGGCATCATTCTAAAAGGTTAGTTAATTTTAATGCTCATCTATCTTTATTTTGATTTTAAATAATTTACATCTAACTAAGGAACATATTTATAGGTTTATTTTTATATTTTTTTTTCCACAAATCTAGTTTTTTCATCTAAATTAATCAATCTACTTCATCTAATAAAAATATAAAATATTCTTAAAAAT
>JZKD02S1045631.1:1348328-1360357 GCA_000966675.3 Picea glauca | reverse complement strand
CAATAACCCTTTTGTTGGAAAACTCTAGGGAACTTAGTCTATAATGAATATGATATCTCTCTCAATTAGTGTCAATGTGATGGATCGCTTGCTAGAGAATTTCTCACCCTCTCCTAGATGTGGGCCTCATTGTGATGTCTAGCAGTAGGGTGGGTTCCCTAGGTATCTATTCCCCCTTTGGTCTCCTGTCCTTGATCACTAGTTTGACTCATTTTGACTCCCGGAGGAACCTATTTGGGGCATTCCCTAACTTCATGGATATAGTTAAGGGCATAAATTACTATCTAATCTAAGTCCATGATCACTTAGGATGCCTTATATCATATCCAACTTGATACTCATTGTACCATAGATTCCTTTTGGTACCATGGATGTCAATGGATATCTCATGTAACAAAGGGTGGTTTGTCGCCCAAAACCCCATGGGACCATCATAACCAAATCTACACCAACTGAAAGGTATGATATGATGGTTTTATATAGCTAGAGTACCAAAACGATTAATTATAAGACCTCTCCCATACCTGAACAACACCATTGCTATTATAAATTAGAGTTACTTTCCTTATTTACTTATTTCCTTTAATTATTTTTTTATATAAAAAAATTAATTTTTCAATAAAAATAAAATCAATACAATTTAACCTTAAAAAATAAAAAAATAATATTTATCCTTTACCCCAATTCCTAAGTGAATTACTCCATTTATTTAATTGTTTTCTTATATAAAAAAAATCATAATAAAAATAAAAAGTTTGCCCCCAATTCCTAAGTGAAATACTCCATTTGTTTATTGTTTATTGGATAAGTTTAACAAAATGAGATGCATATATTATACTATCACCTATTATTTATATTTATTATATTATTTATATTTATTATAATAGGCATGAAAATAAGGGAACAATTGATTCCAATTCAAGTAAGTGGGAATTATCATTACTCCTTGTTATCTTCCATGGCAACAATTTTCAACAACACATTTTTATACATCTTTTTATTAATATGAAATAAATATATAATTTAGATTATTAATAATAGAAATAATTCTCAACAACATATCTTTTTACTAATATAAAATAAATATATATATTATTAATAATTGATAAATAATCTAGATTATTAATAATTGATAAACATTTCTAAGTTGAATTTTATTAATCAATTTATTATTTAAAACTAGTAAAAAAATGATTAGTTAATAACTTGATTAAATATCAAATAGATTTGTCCAAAAATACCAAAGATCAAATGATAAACAATTTTTTTATTTTTTTATGATTAATTATTTTATTTCCATTTCATAATATAAAACTAACATAAGGTTACATGCATATCTATAAAATCTCAAGTTAAAACAAAAGACTTATCGCAAGCACTACAAGAAAAACACTTTGTAGTGGAGGTTTTTTAGAGGATTTTAGGGTTACAAGATTGGGCAAAATATTCAAAAAAAACTCAAATGTACGTTGTATGCACCCTTTTTTTTAATATAAGAAGCACATGTGTTTTTTAGGTTTTTGTAAACACATATTCATATGTTTTGTTTCATGCAAAACGGATGTTCGTATAAATATTATAATATGTAATGAATTGGTGCATATATTATTGTAATCCTGAGAGCCACAATATTTTTAAATTATATTTTTATTCAAATGTTTTTAGATTTTTTATCCATGTTTGTATTGGTAAAACTCAAATGTACGTTGTATGCACCCTTTTTTTTAATATAAGAAGCACATGTGTTTTTTAGGTTTTTGTAAACACATATTCATATGTTTTGTTTCATGCAAAACGGATGTTCGTATAAATATTATAATATGTAATGAATTGGTGCATATATTATTGTAATCCTGAGAGCCACAATATTTTTAAATTATAAATATAATCCTATGATATTTCATTTAAAAGATATGTATATATTTTAATTGTTTTTATTGATTTATAAATTTTCAATTAATCATCTCAAAATCATTTTTTTTATAATAATGTTTATTTAATGATTACATTAATGCATTATCTAATGGATTACACTTCTAAAATTTGTAACAATGTAAATAATCCATATATTAATTAATGAGTAATGCAACATTTTACAACATTCTAGAGTGTAATAAAATAAGAAACTCAGTTCATTATATATGAATAAGTGACCCATATTAATACAAAATGGAGCAACGTTAATGTCCACAATAATCAAAATGCAACCAATATGTGTAAGCTACTTGAAGGAAATATGTAGAGAAGTATCGATATTATTACCAAAATAAATAACAAAAAGAGAGGAAATAGTAAGCACAATGACAATGTATATTCAAAAAGTCTAATAGTAGCATGATCAATTACATGTCTATAATTCACTGTGCAAAATATAAATAGTTCTAGTTTTACAAAGTTAAATCATATTACATACTTGTTAGTATATACATGTTCATAAGCATTCTCCTATAATTGAATTCATAATTCATTTGCAATTTTTTTCTACAAATGACAATTGACAAAATTGACAAACTGAAACATATGCAAAAAACAATAAACAACAGTGCAATATTGAATAAATGAACCATGAAAGTGCTTTATATTATCCTCCTTCAAAGAAATAATTCATTTTTAGGAATACAATGACAAGAAGAGAGCTTTCCTATCCCTCTTTGAGTTCAATAAAGAATTATACAACACCTAATTTCAACTTTATAGTTCCCCATTTACTCTGTTACATTGTGTTTCCTATGTATCTAAGTGTGGACCATTGGAATTCCTAATTACATGATTGTTTGGTTACAACTTCCCTACTCTTCCCATTCCCATTACATTTGGATTTTCTGGAGCTAGAATAAATCATTATGTGATATTCCTTCCTACTATGGTGCTCCTTAGGAAGGTGAAAAACTATAAATCTTTGGGGGTGAAGGGATTTCCCCTTGAAAATTTGCTTTAGATGATGACCAACTACAGGTGAACTTGTTCATTGATCACAGCCCTGCAATGCGGGTACATGGGGACCAGTTGACAGAGAAGAATATGAAATCATTCTTCCTAGCCTTACAATTTTGGAAACATGATCAATAACTATCAAACTCCGAATTCTTGTTTCTTTCCGATGACAAGGTTCCGACTTAGCTATTTTTTTTATTTGAACGAACATTAGTTCGAACTGTGTATTACTACCATCTCTCTATCTACTTTCTTCTTTATCTAGTGTGATCTAGGTGTATATTGGTGGCCACCCACCTATTCCAACTGGCTCAAAACAATTTGTTGGAAATATACTATTTTTAGCAGTTTTTTGGGTCCCAAATTTCCAGGGCCATTTTGAGGGCCTAAACGACGTCTTTTCACGATCGGGTGCCTCAATGATAGTTAAATTCTTTTATTTATCCCCCAATATGAATTTCCTTGTCAACACCTTTCTAACGAGCTATTGTGCGCCCCAAACATAGATCGCATGTCAAAGTTACACCCTTGGAAGGTTGATACACCAAACTACCCAAAGCGGGGTCCACAAAATTGTTGGCTTTTCATCTTCTGGGGTTAGGGTTTTTGGATTTTATTTATGTTAAAAAGGCCTTTGGAGCCTCATTGTAAAAATCACCATCTTCATGAGAAAGAGAAAATCCGTCACATCTATTCTCAGAGATAAGTTGCCACCATTCTAACGACTCTTTCACTTTGTATTTCTATAGTTTTGTACATTTTGCTCATTAATATAAGTTGTGTATTATTGTATCTATGTGTATATGGTTATATGTTTGATACATATATGTTATATTATTGGATATCTAATATATCTTTGTACATTTATTTATTATATTTGTTCTCTCATTTCGTGCCAAAAAATAATCTAGATCAGTGGTATCAAAGCAGTATGCTCTTGATCGTTTTTCAGTGCATGTCCCCAACAAGGTCTGAGTATAGCAAGTTGGGTCTCAAGCTTGTCTCTCTTGAGGACAATCAATCTCGCATGCCCAAAAAACCCTCCATGGAGAAAGAAATGAAAGATGATGAAGTAGAAGATTATTAATCTGTTGTTCAAGCAAACTCTCACGCGACATATGGACGAAATGATGGAGAATTTTTCCCACATCCTTCAACATCTACCAATAATAGAAAGAACATATTCATCAAATGAACACTTTGGAAGAACCTCTCCTTTCAAGGTACAAGTTAATTTTGATATTCCCATATTTGAAGGTCAGATAGATGGAGATGCTCTAAAAAATGGTTAAATATTTTAGAAGGTTATTTCTCTATTCACAATTTTTCCGACAGGGAAAAGATCACCTTCACACACCTTAAGGCTCTCCCCCATGTCAAACATTGGTGGGAAAATTATTGGGAGCAAAGTTCCACAGAGGAGTCTGGAATATATGGGGCCGAGCCCACTTGGGATTTTTTTGTAGATGGGGTCAATGAACAATATTACCATGTTGGTAACTATGACGACCAATACATGAGATGGACCACACTGTGGCAAGAGAGGGGCCAAACAGTTCTAGAGTTCACAAATAATTTCCATACCTTGCACTATCAAAGACTCCAAGCGACATCTGGTTTTGAAATACCACAGGGCTCTGCATAGGTACATCCAAACCAAAATGGATTTCCTGGACATCTCATCACTGAGAACTGCCTATTGATATGCTGTCAAAATTGAGCAGAAATTTAGGCGCCAGAACAAACAGGAGTTCGGGTCTGCAAATACACAACAACCAAAGTATGGTAAAGAAGACCCTAACAACCAACCTCTAGAAAACCAGTCCAAGCCACAAGAAAATAAGGGTAATAGAAAGACAAAGAAGGACACTAGAAAGTGGTGTTATTTCCACAAAATCCCCTGGCACAACATTGATTAATGTCTCTCAAAAAAATCATTGGTGGCCGATATCAAAGAAAATGAGTCAAACCCTGATTCATAATCTGATTTGGAAAATATTAGGAGAAGACAGATCATCGATGTATACCCCACTGTTACTGTCGTGACTGCAAAAATTCGACCAGAAGAACCAACAAATCCTGAAGAGAGGGAGTTCCTTTTTCATTCACAAATGTGGGTGAAGGGGACCCGACTACATTTTATTGTTGATAGTGGAAGCCAAAAGAACCTCATCTCAACAGACGTCATCAAACAGTTGGCATTGTCGAGAACACCATACCTGTAGCCATACAACATCAGGTGGCTTCATCGGGGATGAGATCTCTATGTTAGCCAACAGTGTCAATTGTCATACGACATCCAGTCCTTCCTTCAAGGATGAAGTATTATCTGATGTTTCCCCGCAGGATGTCTGTGATGTTCTTTTGGGACAACCATATATGTGGAAGCAACATGCTATTTATGAGTCTTGACCCCGTAGTGTCATTGTTACTCTCAAAGGTGATCTCTACAGGATACCAGAGGTAGTTCCAACTACTGTCCCACCAAAACAGTGTCGCAAAGTAATCTCTCATACCAAAAAATTTAGCCTCTTCACAATCTGTTCGAAAGGTGGAAAAAAGGACACTGTAACCACTGTAGCCTTGGCCCAAGACCTTTCTTTCCAACAGAAGCAGATTGCAGAAGAGAAAGAAGATATTGTTTCTTCACCTACAATGGTACCTACACACTTCCCAGTCAAGCCAAGATAAAATAGGTGGGTTGAACAGATTCAACCCTGCAAGCAATAGGGTCATGAAAGTCTTCAACAGGCTAAGCAACACAACTTCTCTAGCAAGGAAAGAAGCTCACCAAGATTCAGATTCAACAAACACTTTTCCCTCTCCCCTTGGAACTCAATGTAATGGAGACCATTGCTTCCTAAGGAGGGAGGATTGATCTAGGTGGATATCGGTGGCCACCCACCTATTCCAACTAGCTCAAAATAGTTTGTTGGGAATTTACTATTTTTAATAGTTTTGCGGGTCCCAAACTTCTGGGGCCATTTTGAGGGCCTAAACAACGTATTTTCATGATCGAGCACCTCAACTATAGTTAAAATCTTTGTTTGAGCCCCCAAAATGAAGCTCCTCATCGATACCTTTCCAACAAGCTATTGTGCGCCCCAAATGGAGATTGTGTGCCAAAGTTATGCCCTCGAGAAGTTGATACACCAAACTACTAAAAGCAGGGTCCACAAAACTGTTGGCTTTTCATCTTCCAGGGTTAGGGTTTTTGGATTTTATATATGTTAAAAATGCCTTTGGAGCCTTATTGTAAAAATCACCATCTTCATGCGAATGATAGTATCCGTCACATCTCTTCTCAGAGATAAGATGTCACCATTCTAGCGAGCCTTTCACTCTGTATTTCTACAGTTTTGTACATTTCACTCATTAATATAAATTGTGTATTACTGTATCTCTATGTTTATGGTTGTATATATATTATATATATGATACATATATGTTATATTATTGGATATCTGGTATATCTTTGTACATTTCTTTATTATATCTCCACTCTCATTTCGTGCCAAAAAATAATCCGGATCATGGTGACAGGTACTCTGCTACTAGTGAAAACAAGTGAATTTCCTCGTTGGATCGACTCTACTAAATTCTGATAGTCCCTATGAGTGGAAATAACCCAATGAATGAGTCTATTATCCCTAATTTCGTGGCTAACATAACTCTCTCTCTACCCATGTATTTTCCAAATAATGAATTTTTCCCTATTCTTTGATTCCTTTTATAACTTCTTGGCTAATCTCTCATGAGGTATGATGATGAGGAAAGCATTCGTTAACACTATCCTACTTGAATCTTCCCGTTTAGAACATACTTATCCTTCATTCATCACCTAGGGTCTGTATTATCTTGCATGAGCTTGTGATCTACATTTTCCCTTTGCTTTGTCATTTTCCCCAAATCATCCAATATTTGTAGCATGTATGCTTCGTGTGAGAAGGGATATGGATGTCATCTATTTAAGTCTTGAGTGTGACAATATGTGCCTGCTTGCTTGGCAACTTTTTCCATTAGTCTTTTGATACATGAAAAGGCAAAGTAATTATTAGACATCGTACAACAATAATTGAGTTTTACCTAAATTTGTCCTTTGCTTATCTAAAATTCCATATAATTGGTTGTATTTATTCAATTATGCAAGGATCTTATATGTGTGAGAGGTCAGGTTTGGGATACACGTATGGGAGAAGTATTGTCATCTATTGACTACGTGCAGGTTGGTGGAATGTATTTGCGTGAGTGGATTTGCGGGGATGAGAGCAGGTCGATGGATATGGAATTAGAGGTAATGTATGGGAGTTTACTTGATGATATCGCGGGTTGCAGGGTTTCAGTATTACATGATTTTAGGTGTGACTGTATTTAGTCTGAAAAAAAAAAAGAAAAAAAAAAAAGCCTGCAAGCGATTTCCTACGAAGATTCTCCCTAATATATTATGCATGCGGTCTGTGGGTTTGCGAGTGAGTCTTCAAAACAAACATTTCATAGGTTTCTCTCATGGCACGATCTTGATAAGATTTCATGGTTTCTTAGATTTGTCGGTTAGCGACGTGAAGGTCAGATAGGTTTAGGGGCGTGACCACTTTTGCGGTAAACAAGTCTACATCTTTGTACATTGTGAAGGGAGGGGTCCACGATGGAGGGATCCACATGGAAATTTATGCGACATGTGGGATCATGGGTATTTGGAAATTCATAGCTTAGGAATATTTTATTTTTTCATAGGGGCGCATACATGCTATCAAGGTAGTTTTTGTAGCTATGAAACCATGGAGTGATGTACATGTGTGGATAATATGGAGTTTTAGAAAATGACCGCATTCTCGCAGGTGCGAGCCAATAAAAAAATTCCAAAACATTATCCCTATTAAGGGTCCTTCTGAATCTGTGAGAGGGCTTGTTTATTGGTGGTTCGAATAATCATGTTCCTTCGCAAGTAATCTTGGTGTTCTTTGGTCTATCGAATTTACTCCTTCACATCCTATTAGGAATGTTTGCTTCCTGCATTCTAATATGTCACATTACTCAGGAATAAAGGAGGTATTCTCATTTCTATGCAGTCAGAGGAAAATGTGAGTGCATCGTTATAAAAATTAAAAGAATTCCCATATATGCTCACTTCAACTAATCTGAATGAAGCCTACTCATCAATATGGGTTTCCATCAACCTGTCACATGGTAGGTTCTTTTTACCTGTTTAAATTGATCAGAGACATGAGAGAGTGTAACAATGGCCTCTTTTAGTTTCGACCTTGTTAAATGAAGTGAAGTTTTGGGTTTGTTATCAAGGTAAGGGGTGGTATCAAACCTTGTGATTTATCCAACAAGTTTAAGGAATCCAGGTTCATAAGAGATATTCCTAAATAAATATCCCCCCCACTTTTATGTTTTGATCATTAGGAGTATCGTAGATTGAGTGGATGATCTATGTAATTGTTATGACCAGATACACGTAGGATAATGATAATAAATTTCAATAGAGGTAAGCAATGATTAGATGACCCTAAGGAATATCGACTCCATAGTATGTGATTAGGGAAAGATGAATTGATATATCAAGGAAGGGTAGGCCTCCAAATGAAGTGCTTTAAATTCCAAACTTTGAATCACCAAGAATGAACATCCCTATACTAGGGAGAGAATGCTACTCCTTCCTGATCATATATTTAAATGGAGAGAAAAATAAATGAGGGGCAATTAGTAATCGAGGATGAATCATCATACTGACTATGCTAACTATTCAGATTCCACCATCCACTGGGAAATATGGTACATGATTAGACTATTGTTGGGGTACTGATATAACATTCAATCAGGGCCTTTCAAAGGGGTTGATACTAGATATACATTGGTTACTAGATTTGGCAAGATGGCTTGTCACATGTTCTTTAACTAAGTTCTTATGCATAATTCCCTCTTTTATTAAATTAGGTAAGGGAAGAATAGGTGACACCAATTTTAGGTAAGGTTAGGCATTTTTAATATTAGAAGGACTAGTAGGGGCTCCATATTTTTAGCTAGTAATGTGGGGCTTTTTGTGGCTACAATAGGAGGTTAGGACCCTAACATGACCTCCCCCTTAAATAAAAACCTTTTCCTCAAGGCTTGAGATGTGGAAACTACTGCAGAAGGGTGGCCTACTCACATGTGGCATCCTTAGGTTGTGTACCCTTCCACTGTACTAATTGTTTTTTAATTGTGTGCTGACAGAGATGATGCTCATGTTGGGCTAGGACTCCTTATGGATACAACCAAATGGAACCTTCTTCATTCAATTCTAGGAGACTATTTTGAATTTGACACTTGATTCCAATCACTTTATTTAAGCAAGAAACATGGAAAACTAGACAGATATTAGAGTGACTGAGAAGGGATAACTTGTAAGCCACAAGCCCTACGTCCTTGAGGATTTTATAAGGGCCATGAAACTTTGGATCAAATTTCTAGTAGTTATCAACTTTGAGGGAAGTGTGCTTATATGGTTGGAGACAAAGAAACACCTTATCCCCTTCAAAAACATGGTGTTTGGAACAACACTGATCAACTTGATGGTTCATGTAATTCTGAGCCGTGAGAAAATTCTCTTTGAGGGTGTGTATAATGTTAGCTCGAACTATAAGGGTTATGTCCACCTCCTAAACCTTGTATACATTGAGAAAATAAGATAATACAGAGGGTGGATTTTGACCATAGATCACCTAAAAGGGAGTCATGTAAGTAACACCATGGTAAGATGTATTGTACCATCATTTAGCTAGTGGTAACCATTGAACCCAATGATATTGGATTTCAGATGCGAAGTAGCTCAAATATGATTCCAAACACTTGTTGAAAACTTTGTTTTAACCATTAGTCTAGGGATGGTACACAATGACGAGATGCAATTGGGTGCCTTGGCAGTTGAACAATTATTGTCATAAATTGCTTGTGAAATTTTGATCATAGTCGGAGATAATAGATTGGGGCATTCCATGGATTTTGAAGATATTGTCCATGAAAACTTGAGCCACCGTGGAAGATGTAAATGAGTGTTGGAGGGCACAAAAATGAGCATATTTGGAAAGATTATCAACCACAACCATGATGATTGATTTATTGCTAAATTATGATAATCCGACAATGAAGTCCATAGAGATATTGGTCCAGGGAGAGGTTGTAGTGTGCCCAGAGTTTTGATTGTTTCTCCCTTGTTGCATTGGCAAGTATCACATTCGACCACAACCGTGAGGATTTCCTGCTTCATGCCTTCCCAGTAAAAAGGACATTTGATCCATTCATATGTTTTGTTAAAGCCAAAATGCCTTGCTACCAATGAAGCATTAAGTTCAGAGATCACAGTCGATTTAGAATGGTATTTTTTTGCTGAAATACATGCGAACTTTGTAGCAAAGCTCCTTATTTTTTCAAGTGTTGGATGATGTGAGAAATTTTGGGACCTTGGAACCATTCTTGGCAAACTTCCTTTAACCAATCGGTTATAATGAAAGAGAGTGAAAATCGTGACCTTTTTTCTTCATATTTACTGGAAAGAGCATCAACAACCACATTTTCTTTTCCATTGTTGTAAATGATCTCATAATTATATCCAAACATTTTAGTTAACCACTTTTGTTGCTAAGGGGGTGAAATCCTTTGTTCCAAAAAATACAAAAGGTTATCATGATTATTTTTAATTTGGAATTTTTTCTCTACCCATTAAGGATGCTAGATATCTATAGTATGAAAAATAACCAAATTTTGTTTTTCATAGGTGGATTTTCCCAAGTATCTCTCAAAACGTTGTTCCTTAGTGAAGACCAATGGAGAAATACATGAGTGTGTCACACTCCAAAAACAATCTTTATGAAGTGCGGTAGTGCCACAAGTCTAGTGATATATAGCCTTTTTCAAATCTCGGAAAGAATGATCAACCTCCTCACTCCAACTGATATCATTCTTCTTAAAGTGCTGCCATTTTTCCATAATTCTGAACAAACTTTCCATAATAGTCAAACCAAGAAAACCTTAAGAGTTTTAAGGTGCGTCCAATACTTTTCAATTTTTTTAAAATCCACATGTACACTATTCTTACCAAAAATATGGCCTAGATATTCTACTTCAAAGGTTCCAAAGATACAATTAGACTATTTGAAAAAGAGTTGATGCTGCCAAAATAAGTGTAAGACTTGAACCACATGGGCAAATATATATTGTTATTCTCTCAACTTTACTTTACGTCCCTTATGTCAATTTCTATCAGGTTTGACGTGGAAAAATGGAATGTCTCCCAACATTACTTTAAATCCCTTACATATCTTTCTATCATATTTGACGTGGAAAAATGAAATGTGCCGGCGTCTATATAATCTCCTTGAATCCAACGTTGCGAACATAAGTATTGGATTAGAAGAGGACAAAGAAGAAAAAGATGACTACAAATACCGATGCTATTGTTCGTCCTGTAGTCAACAAACAATTTTTCTCTACTTCAAAAACAATATTCCTTGTGAGGAAGAGGCCACGTAGTCACGGACAATGGAGGAAAAGAAGTATTCAGAATGGAGGGATGCCATCCAATGGTTAAACACCTAGTTGTTCTTATTTTCACCTTGAAACGCAAGGTTATATGAATTACAAGATTTTTAATATGTCAAAATAGTATATATATATATATATATATATATATATATATATATATATATATATCGCATGTATGTATGCATTTTTTTGTTGGTAATTGATGCAGTCTTGTCAATCATCTGGCATGATGCAATTTATTTATAATATTCTTTTATGTCGGTTAGTATTCAGATATAGATTGTCTAACTAAATAATTCATGCAAAATGCATGATTGGTTTTCTAAAATCAATTGTTGTACGCATGCGTTCAATCAAGAGCAGCTAATTGTTTGTTCTATGAGGCTATGTATTGTTATAAAGATCAAGGTTGATCACATTGAACACAACCTTTTTGTGCAATTACAATTCTTTCTGTAACATCCCGCTCTGGCGCGCATACCAAACTTATTCTTTGAGGACACTTGCTCGCAAGTGATCTGGATATATATGATGATAAAACTTTTCTTTCATTATGATGCTTTGAGTTA
>JZKD02S1045631.1:1275237-1295277 GCA_000966675.3 Picea glauca | reverse complement strand
AAATGGGTTTACAAGTTGAAGGAAGAAGATGGAGGAATAAAGTGGTACAAGGCTAGACTTGTTGTAAAGGGGTTTGCATAAAAGAAAGGTATAGATTTTGATGAAATATTTTCTCATGTTGTTAAAATGACTTCAATTAGGACTATTTCGAGTCTTGTGGCAATAGAATATTTTCATCTTGAACAATTAGATGTAAAAACAAGTTTTATCCATGGGGATTTGGAGGAAGAGATTTATATGCAACAACCACAGAGGTATGAGGTCAAAGGGAAGGAGAATTTGGTATGAAGTTTGAAGAAGAGCTTGTGTGGCCTAAAGAAAGCTCCAAGGTAGTGGTATTTGAAGTTTGATAGGTTTATGACAGAACAAGGTTATAGTATATGTCATTATGATCACTGTGTTTATTTTAAAATCTAGAAAATGGAAGCTATATTATCTTGTTATTGTATGCAGATGACATGCTTGTTGCAAGGTCTAATATGAAGGATATAAATGTGCTCAAGAAAAAAATAGCTAATTCATTTGCGATGAAGGATTTGGGTGTTGCAAAGAAAATCCTTGGTATGAGAATAACAAGAGATGGGAAAAATCACAAATTGACATTGTCTCAGGGTGAGTACATAGAGAAGGTGTTGGAGAGGTTTAGAATGTAGAATGTAAAACTAGTTAGTACACCTTTAGCCAACCATTTCAAATTAACTAAATAAATGTGTCCCAAGATGCAGGAGGAGATAGAATACATGTCTAGGGTCCCTTATTCATCAACAGTTGGTAGCTTGATGTATGCGATGGTTTGTACAAGACCAGATATTGCACATGCAATGGGAGTTGTGAGCAAGTATATGAACAATCTAGGTAAAGAATAGTGGGAGGCAGTAAAGTGGATTCTCAGGTATTTGAGAGGTACTGCTACATATGCATTATGTTTTGGAGTATCAAACACTTTTCTACGGGGATATGTTGATTTATATATGGCAGGTGATAAACATAGCAGGAGGAGCACCACAGGGTATGTTTTTACTATAGGTGGAACAACAGTAAGTTGGATTTCGAAACTGAAAAAGGTTGTTTCACTTTCAACAACAGAAGCAGAGTATGTTGTTGCTACAGAGGCTAGTAAAGAAATGATTTGGTTAGAGAGGTTTATGGAGGAATCAACCTTCCATTCGAAGACTAAGAATATACAACTAAGTTACCATTTAATAGATCTGTATTGGAAAATGGACATTTAAAGTTGGAAAAGATACACACTAGCCAGAAACCTGCAGACATGTTAACAAAGGGAGTAACCAGGGAGAAACTGAGTTCTTTCTCAATTTCAATTGGTATTCAAGAATGAATATGAAGATGAGAAATTTTTCAGGTCTAAGAAGGTTCAGAGTCCAACATATAAAACAACGATGGAGTTGTTGAGATCAATCTCCAAGTGAGATATTATTGGTTGTGGAGCCTGATTATCTTCCTAATTCAGAGGTATTTTGTTTTCAGTCGTGTTTATACCCCATGAAGTATTTACACCCCATAAGTATGTAAACTCTTCCACACGGGGGAGTGCAGAGGGGGGTTACCCCCTTTGCGAGGTATGAGGGAAGTGGGCCCTCGAAGGAAAAATTGCCTTGTAAAATGTATATTGTAATTTCATTGTAAATATGGGTCGTTCATTATAAGGTCGCAGATCTAACGGTAGAAATTATGTTACAATTTTTTTCCATAGAAGGCAACCCTCTCTTATGAGATAAATGTATTGCGGCTATGTATCATGGTGAATATTGTATTTTGAGATAGGAGACTGTGAGAGAAATAAGAGGAAGTTACAACAGGTTTGTTGTAGGTTGTATCCCTTCGATTGTTGGATAATAATAAAGGAAGGGTCTGACAATTTCTCTGGTGGATGTAGCCCACACTAGGTGAACCACATAAATCCGTGTCTCTATTGTATTGTGTATCTTCTGTATTTTATTTCTACATTTGTTTTATTTTATTTCTCCATGGTCCTATTTTTATAACAACACATACATGAAATATATACATGGGTAATTCTAATAACATTATAACCTGTATATTAGATACACAACATACAATGAACATAGAATTGGTACTTATATTTTGATTGGGAACAATACCGAATCCGTGCAGGCCTTCCATGAACCTCCTGACCTTAGACCAAACTAATCATCACTATAGGCAGGGTGACATAGACCCCTGAGCCTCTGGCCGTGATCCGTACAGGATCATTCTAAATTCTCCTCGAGCTGAAGTGGCTTCCTCGGATCCCTATTGGAACCTCACGAATCCGATCCACAGGTCCTTCATGAAAACCTTCCCTATGCAACTTAACACCCGACGTAAGCCTTACATCTCCATGCAACCACAATCGAGCCTTAGCGCAAGTGCCTTTCGCAACTCATGAGTTCCTAATTCAGTGACCCTCAACTCCTCTTTCTCCAAACCTTCGATACCTAAGATGCGATACGGGTATGTCTCCCTCCTCACTAGCGCTTGCTACATATAACCATAGGCTAGGCTAAACACTAGCACTACTCGCAACTCACGACTTCACGAGTTGGATTGTTGAGCCCTCGTGCTCCTCAACAATAAGTTAACAATAAGTCAAGAATGGGTTGACTCCTTCCCAAGCGACGTGTGTCCACCACCTGTCACCCGCTTCCACCTTTCTCTTGGAGATTTTTGTTATGCCACCTGTCAACCACGCTACCCCCACCTAATAGATGTGCCACGTGTTTGTACGATCCCTTGGTGCTCGACACTTCGTGACTTCGTAGTCAAAAAGAAATTCTTTCAACCCCCGAATCCCCGATATGCGATACCCCACAGAGGTTCTGATCCAACGGTTCTCTCGTGGCTTGGATCCAACAGTCTGGATATCCTTCCCTCCTCCTCACAATTTGGGACTTCGTGAAACCAAGAATTTGGTTTTCCCTCCAAACTCACAAACCCCAAATTCGCGAAATGATCCAGATCTCTGCCACCTGTCCTCCAAAATGGACGGTCCTGATGCTTTCGGGACTTGACGAGTCCACTTCCTTCTGTTGTTACGAGGTTTAAACCTTGCCCACCTTTTCTGGATCCGACGACTCATGGAGCCTCGACACTTCTCCCGCGAAGTTTCTGGCATCTGTTCTACCCTTCTATGTGGCTTCCTAGGGATTAAACCCCTCACACCTTCTCCCAGATCCGAAGGCTATCGGTCCTTGGTGCTAGATTTGATAGCCCAGATCATTTTTCCTGTGCACCTCCTAGGGAATAAAGCCCATGCATGTATCCTTGATCCAATGGCTCTCAGGCTACTGTGCTCCATATTCGACAGCTGGTGTGATTTCACGATCTCGGCGATTCCAAGTATGGGGTGCAGCCTCCTCTGCTCCTTCTACTTTCGATTCCTGAATGTGTGGATATCCAAGGGTTTAAACCCTGTGTGCCTTCGCCTGATCCAATGGTTGTAGGGTATTGGCACTAGATATGACGGTTCATATCTTTCCTCCTTGTGGTCTCTCCTCTTGTGTGCCTGGACGTAGATTCAATGGTCCAGATCTGCTCCTCTCAATACCGATCCAACAACTACTGTTGCTCCTTCCTGAGCACGTGCTCTCTCTGATCCTTGGAATATTTCGAATGCTTAAAAGGCTGAAACCTTTGTTCTTTATCTCACGAGTCCATGACCTTTAGTCTCTCCTGCGTTACTCAAAACTCTGCCCTCCTAAACTTTGTTCACTCTGAAACCTCAAAGGGCTTCTTGACCTATGCACTCCTTGCAAGGTCCCTGCACACAACTGTGCTATCCATCCTGATATTTTTCGTCTCAAACCTCTAAGGGATTCAACCCTTTACTTCTCCTTCAAATGGATATTGGTGCCCTATTGGAAGCCTCCTGTTCAATCACTCCTTACTGAGCCTACAGGGTGTTTAGTAACCCTGCGAGTGTCTTCCCTGTGACACTTCCCTTATCTCAAAACTCAAAAAAGAGAGTTCTTATCGGTGCACTCCTTGCACTCACTCTATTCCCTCTTGGAAAATATTCTACAGAATCTTCAGTGACTCTATCTGCTCATTGAACTCGACATAGAGTTCCTTCTGTGCACCCTGTGCATCCACTCAATTCCCTCTTGGTAGAGTCTCACAAAATTCTCATAAATTTTATCTTCCCTGTGCACTCCTCTGCATAATTCTTCCTTCAAGGTGTTCAACAACCTTGAGGCCTCCTCCTTGAGTCAATGAATTCCTCTGGTGTTCCCTCCTGGCACCTCTTTGTCTAAATTCCGCAGAATTCAGAAGTGCACTCTATGCACTGGCTTACAAAACCCGCAATGTTTTGTCATTCAACCTCTTGCATGAAGCCACAAAGAACCAGACTTGGAATCAAAGAACCCAACAGACAACAATTTCCATCTGTAACTTGCAAATGCATACAAACATACATATACAACATATCATAAATGCATAAAGACATTCATCAACAAACACAGAATAACATGCAGGAAAAAATACTCTAATTGTATTAATATGAAATGCCTCTTTACAATGTGAGCTCAGACTGTAACAAAGTCATGACTTCCTCTCCTCTCTAACCTATCCTTTATTCTACTCTTCCAACTCTACCTAGATACAAAGAAGATATTTTTTTTACAAAAGGGGGCTCCTCGAGCTCTTCCCTCCATCTCACCAACTCTCATTAATTTACATTCAATTACATTGAATGTTTGTCTAGTCTGAATCAAATCTAGATCTCATCCTCACAACCATATAACGCAACCTTTATGTAAAGCCTGCGCACATGCATGGATTTTGGCTCTACCATCCTTACAACATTTAATACAATTTTCAAATTTTGAAAAAAAAAACGAGAAGGCTGCGCCTCTCTCCTCCATTGAATGAACGCTTGATGTGTTGGATGGCTGGTGCGTAGCTGCCTTGGAGCGATGCTCCTGCATCATAGATACCAAATTTATGTAGACCCCCGACCCTATGGCCATGATCCTCACAGGATCGTTCTAAATTCTCCTCGATCCAAAGCGGCTCCCTCAGATCCCTATTGGAACCTCATGAATCCAATCCACAGGTCCTTCATGAAAACCCGCCCTGTGCAACTTAACACCCAGCATGATCCTTACATCTCCATGCGAAAACAATCGGGCCTTAGCGCAAGTGCCTTTTGAAACTCATGAGTTACTGAGTTGATGACCCTCAACTTCTCTTTCTCCAAACCTTCAATACCTGAGATGTGATACGGGTATGTCTCCCTCCTCACTAGCACCTGCTACATATAAATGTAGGCTAGGCTAAACACTAGCACTACTCAGAACTCGCGACTTCATGATTTGGAGTGTTGAGCCCTCATGCTCCTCCTTTGCGAATCCCCGAATCACGATAAGTCAACAATGGGTTGACTCCTTCCCATGCGACGTGTGTCCACCACCTATCACTCGCTTCCACCTTTCTCTGGGCGCTTTTTGTTATGCCACCTATCAACCATGCAGCCCCCACCTAACGGATGTGTCACGTGTTCATATGAGCCCTCGATGCTCAGCACTTCATGACTTTGCAGTCAAAAAGAAATTCTTTCAACCCCCGAACTCCCGATACGCGATACCCTGCAGAGGTTCTAATCCAACGGTTATCCCGTGGCTTGGATCCAACAGTCTAGATCTCCTTCCCTGCTCCTCGCAATTCAAAACTTCTCGAAACCAAGAATTTGGTCTTCCCTCCAAACTCATGAACCCTAAATTCGCGAAATGATCCAAATCTCTGCCACCTGTCCTCCAAAATGGATGCTCCTAATGCTTTCAGGACTTGATGAGTCCTCCTCCTTCTGTTGTTATGAGGTTTAAACCTCGCGCACCTTTTCTGGATCCGATGGCTCATGGAAACTCAACACCTCTCCCTTGAAGTTTCTGCCGTCCATTCTACCCTTCTATGCGGCTTCCTAGGGATTAAACCCCTCGTACCTTCTCCCGGATTCGACAGCTATCGGTCCCTGGTGCTAGATCTGATGGAACAGATCCTTTTTCCTGTGCACCTCCCAGGGACTAAACCCCATGCATGCATCCTTTATCTAGCGGCTCTAAGGATACTACGCTCCAGATCTGACAGCTGGCGCGATTTTGCGATCTCGACGATTACAAGTATGGGGTGCAGTCTCCTCTTCTCCTCCATCTTCCGACTCCTGAATGTGTGGATATCCAAGGGTTTAAACCCTGTGTGCCTTTGCCTGATCCAATGGTTGTTCGGTATTGGCACTAGATCTGATGGTTCAGATCTGTCCTCCTTGCGCTCTCTCCTCCTGTGTGCCTGGACGTAGATTCAATGGTCAAGATCTTCTCCTCTCAGTACCGATCCAACGACTATTGTTTCTCCTTCCTAAGCACGTGCTCTCTCTGAGCATTGGAAGATTTCAAAAGATTCAAAGGATGAAACCTTTGTTCTTTATCCTATGAGTCCATGACCTTTAGTCTCGCCTGCATTACTGAAAACTCTACCCTCCTAAGATTTGTTCACTCTGAAACCTCAAAGGGCTTCTTGACCTCTGCACTCCTTGCAGGGTCCCTGCACACAACTGTGCTATCCATCCTGAGCTTTTCCTTCTCGAACCTATAAGGGATTCAACCCTTTACTTCTCCTTCAAATGGATATTGGTTCCCTCTTGGAAGCCTCCTCTTCAAGAACTCCTTACTAAGCCTACGGGATGTTCAGTAACCCTGTGAGTGTCTTCCCTGTGACACTTCCCTTATCTCAGAACTCAAAAAAGAGAGTTCTTCTCAGTGCACTCCTTGCACTCGCTTGATGCCCTCCTGGTAGAGCTTCTACAAAATATTCAGTGACTCTGTCTTCTCACTGAACTCGACATAGATTTCCTTCTATGCACCCTGTGCATCCACTCAATTCCCTCTTGGCAGAGTCTCACATAATTCTTATAAATTTTGTCTTCCTTGTGCCCTCCTCTTCACAGTTCTTCCTTCAAGGTGTTCAACAACCTTGAGGCCTCCTCCTTAAGTCAATGACTTCCTCTGGTGCACCCTCCTGGCACGTCTTTGTCTAAATTCCACAGAATTTAGAAGTGCACTCTATGCACTAGCTTACAGAACCCATTGTGTTTTGTCATGCAACCTCTTGCATGAATCCACAAAGAATCAAACTTGGAATCAAAGATCCCAACATACAACAATTTATGTTTGTAACCTGCAAATGCATACAAACATACATCTACAACATATCATAAACACATAAATACATTCATCAACAAACACAAAATAACATGCAGGAAAAACTGCTCTGATTGTATTTATATGAAATGCCTCTTTACAATGTGAGATCAGACTATAACAAAGTCACAACTTCCTCTCCTCTCTAACCTATCCTCTATTCTACTCTTCTAACTCTACCTAGATACAAAAAAGTTTTTTTTTTTACAAAAGGGGGCTCCTCGAGCTCTTCCCTCCATCTCACCAACTCTCATTAATTTACATTCAATTACATTGAATGGTTATCTAGTCCGAGTCAGATCTAGATCCCAACCTTACAACCATATAAGGCAACCTTTATCTAAAGCCTGTGCACATGAATGGCTTTTGGCTCTACCAACTTTACAACATTTAATACAATTTTTGAATTTTGAAAAAAAAAATGAGAAGGTTGTGCCTCTCTCCTCCATTGAATGCATGCTTGATGTGCCGGTTCACTGGTGCGTAGCTGGCTTGAAGCGATGCTCCTGCATCATACTCCTCTACTGTGAAAAGTTCATGAGATCCTTCTCATGAGCTTCCCAACATCACTATTGAAATCCACCTGGATCCCAAACAGTTCTTTGGAGTTGTCCATCCACTCCATCGCCTTGTTGATGTTGTTGCATCCTTCCTATTGCTCCTGTAGGTTTCCTTTTGCCCAACTTCTCTTAGCTAGCAGATTCTGCTGCTAAGCTCAACATCAGCCTTCTGATTCCCTCAATTACCTCGTCCAGTTGATCTAGTGGCTGGCACTCTTTATGCAGTCTCCTCGACCGCACTTCTTTGTCCTTATCAGTGGGCATATCAACTAGATCCCCCATGCTATTTTCTTCCTCTGTGGCCTGAGCTTGCCACTCTGCTGCAAAATTCAGTTCTGCAATCTTATCATTGAGTCTCTTCTCAGCTTCCTCTTCTGAGAGCTTGACTGTCAGCTCTCCTGTTAGCACATCTCCAACTTCCTCCAGCTGCTTTCTAGACTAGAATTTTGTTTCATATCCTACTGCATGCCTCGATACTGCAGTCATCATCTGTTCAGCTCCTTGGCTGAAATTTCTGAGTGATTCCTCGAAATGCTCCTTTACTAACATCTACATGACTGCCTTCTCATGGCAATCATCTACCAGTTCTAGGTTGTTCAACCAATCCTCCAACATTTCTAGCTCCATATCCCATGGATTGAGCATCTTATCTACATGCTCTTCTTCTGCTATAGCTTCCAGTGATGTAGGTATCCCCTGTTCAGCCTCTTAACTGAAAATTTCAAGCATTTCTGTTGAATGCTCTTCTTCCTCATTTAGGTCAAGTTATGATGTCTGTCCCATTTCTTCTTCTTCTTGGGTAGCTTCTGACATCTTCTCCTTCATCATGACAGTCACTGTTGGCTGCCTTTCTGCTGTTGTTGTATTGACAACACACACGCTGGCCTCAACTGGGCTATATGGAAGGAATACCTTTATCCCTCTATTCATCAGAATGCTCTTCTGATCTTCCTTCTCTATCAACTATCCTTGCTGATATGAACTCATCTCTGAGCTCATCTTCTCTGTCATCTCCTCTCGTTGATCCAAACTCATCCCTGAGTTCATGAGACTTTCAGACAATCTCATCTACTCTCCCTTGCCCACCTGGAAATATGGGATTTACTCTCTGCCCTCCTGGCAGTCTATGAGATCAAACAATCCCATCTCCATCAGCACTCCTTACTGACATAAACTCACTTCTGAGCTCTCGAGACTTTCAAATGGTCTCATGTCCTTCTTCCTACCCACTTGGCAGATTGGGAATTTTCTGTTGCCCACTTGGCAGTCTATGATATCCTCCAACAATCTCATCTCATTCTCAATGTCACTGAGATTTCTCCCAGTCTCTGGTTCACAAGTGTGAACCACTCCTTCTCTGTCATCGAGGCTTCTAATACACCTCGACCATTCCTTTAGTAGTCTCCACTACATTCGAGCCAATAAATATTGAACTTGCCACTTTACTTTCCTCCTCAAAGGCCATTCATACACCCAATGTGGCTTTGCGTTCTGTTGCACCTGCAGTGCAAGATCTTCCTTTCTCTCCCTTACCTCAGTGAGTTCTTTATCCATTTCATCTTTTCTCTACTGTTGATGGTTCTTCTTTCCACTGCATCCATGGCCTTTAGTAGCCACCTTCTTGTTCTTGTCTTCCCTCCTGGGAAACTTGTTGTTGTCACTTTGCAACTGAGAGCACTTCCAACATCTCCTACAGTCCACCTGACTGTACCATTTGACTGTTGCGTCCTGCAACAACCTTCACCTTTTACCTGTCTCGTATAGACTCTTCTTCACCTCGCTTCCTCTTTTTCCTGAAATATATGGGAAAACTCCTACTCTGATACCAAATTGACGCAGACCCCCGACCCTCTGACCATGATCCACACAAGATCATTCTAAATTCTCCTCGAGCCAAAGTGGCTCCCTCAGGTCCCTATTGGAACCTCACGAATCCTATCCACAGGTCCTTCATGAAAACCCACCCTGCACAAATTAACACCTGGTGCGAGCCTTACATCTCCATGCGACCACAACCGGGACTTAGTGCAAGCGCCTTTTGCAAGTCATGAGTTCGTGATTCGATGACTCTCGACTCCTCTTTCTCCAAACCTTCGATACCTGAGATGTGATACGGGTATGTCTCCCTCCTCACTAGCGCCTGCTACACATAACTGTAGGCTAGTATAAACACTAGCACTACTTGCAACTCGCGAATTCGCGATTTTGAGTGTTGAGCCCTTGTGCTCCTCCTTTACGAATCCCCGAAATGAAATAAGTAAACAAAGGGTTGACTCATTCCCAGGTGACGTGTGTCCACCTCCTGTCACTCGCTTCCACCTTTCTCTGGGTGCTTGTTGTTATGCCACCTGCCAACCACGTGACCCCCACCTAACAGATGTGCCACGTGTTCCTACAAGCCCTCGGCACTCATCACTTCACGACTTCGCAGTCGAAAATAAATTCTTTCAACCCCCGAACCCCCAATACGTGATACCCCGCGGAGGTTCTGATCCAACGGTTCTCCCATGGCTTGGATCCAACAATCTGGATCTCATTCCTTGCTCCTCGCAATTTGGGAGTTCGCAAAACCAAGAATTTGGTCTGCCTTCCAAACTCACAAACCCCAAATTTGTGAAATGATCTAGATCTCAGCCACCTGTCCTCCAAAATGGACGGTCCTAATTCTTTCGGGACTTGACGAGTCCTCTTCCTTCTACTGTTACGAGGTTTAAACCTCGTGCACCTTTTCTGGATTCGACGGCTCACGACAACTCGACACTTCTCCCTCAAAGTTTCTGCTATACGTTCTACCCTTCTGTGTGGCTTCTTAGGGATTAAACCCCTCGCACCTTCTCACAGATCCGATGGCTATCGGTCCTTGGTGCTAGATCTGACGACCCAGATCCTTTTTCCTATGCACCTCCTAGGGACTAAACCCCATGCACATATCCTTGATCCACCGGTTCTTAGGCTACTGCGCTCCAGATCCGACGACTGGCGTGATCTCGACGATTGCAAATATGGGGTGCAACCTCCTCTACTCCTCCAATTTTTTATTCCTGAATGTGTGGATATCCAAGGGTTTAAACCTCGTGTGGCTTCACCTGATCCAACAATTGCCGGGTATTGGCACTAGATCTAACGGTTCAGATCTATCCTCCTTGCGCTCTCTCCTCCTGTGTGCCTAGACGTAGATTCAACGATCTAGATCCTCTCCTCTCAGTACCGATCCAACGACTACTGTTTTTCCTTCCTAAGCATGCTCTCTCTCTGAACCTTGGAATATTTCAAATGCTTCAAAGGATGAAACCTTTGTTCTTTATCCTGTGAGTCCACAACCTTTAGTCTCACCTGTGTTAGTGAAAACTCTACCCTCCTAAGATTTGTTCACTCTAAAACCTCAAAGGGCTTCTCGACCTCTGCACTCCTTGCAGGGTCCCTGCACATAATTGTGCTATCCATCCTGAGATTTTCCTTCTCGAACCTCTAAGGGATTCGACCCTTGCCTTCTCCTTCAAATGGATATTAGCTCCCTCTTGGAAGCCTCCTATTCAAGCACTCCTTACTGAGCCTAGAGGGTGTTCAGTAACCCTGTGAGTGTCTTCCCTGTGACACTTCCCTTATCTTAGAACTCAAAAAAGAGAGTTTTTATTGGTGCACTCCTTGCACTCGCTCGATTCCCTCATGGCATAGATTCTACAAAATCTTTAGTGACTCTGTGTTCTCACTGAACTCGACATAGAGTTTATTATGTGCACCCTATGCATCGACTCAATGCCCTCTTGGCAGAGTCTCATAGAATTCTTAGAAATTTTGTCTTCTTTGTGCCCTCCTCTGCAAATTTATTCCTTCAAGGTGTTCAACAACCTTGAGGCCTCCTCCTTCAGTCAATGACTTCCTCTGGTGTGCCCTCCTGGCATGTCTTTGTCTAAATTCCGCAGAATTCAGAAGTGCACTCTATGCACTGGCTTACAGAACCTGCAGTGTTCTGTTATGCAACCTCTTGCATGAAGCCACAAAGAACTAGATCTGGAATCAAAGAACCCAACAGACAACAATTCTTGTCTGTAACTTGCAAACGTGTACATATATACATCTACAACATATCATACATGCATAAATACATTCATCAACAAACATAGAATAACATGCAGGAAAAACTGCTCTGGTTGTATTAATATGAAATGCCTCTTTACAATGTGAGCTTGGACTATAACAAAGTCACAACTTCCTCTCCTCTCTAACCTATCCTCTATTCTACTCTTCCAACTCTACCTAGATACAAAGAAGATCTTTTTTTTACAAAAGGGGTCTCCTCGAGCTCTTCCCTCCATCTCACCAACTCTCATTAATTTACATTCAATTACATTGAATGGTTGTCTAGTCCGAATCAGATATAGATCTCATCCCTACAACCATTTAAGGCAACCTTTATCTAAATCCTGCATAGATGCATGGATTTTGGCTCTACCAGCCTTACAACATTTAATACAATTTTTGAATTTTGAAAAAAAAACTGAGAAGGTTGTGCCTCTCTCCTCCATTGAATGCACGCTTGATGTGTTGGTTGGCTGGCGCGTAGCTGTCTTGGAGCGATGCTCCTACATCACAGGGGTCACCCCCAAATTGGGACTAAACTCCATCGGGTGAGGGATTCCTAGGCTAGGCAAGGTCGAACAGATAGTCACACAGTTCAACAGGAATGATTTTCTCCCAGGAGCCACTTACGCCCACTGCTCACAGACTCTCATTCCCAACATGCATGTCCCACCCCAGGAGTATGCACCTTGACTGTCACACAATCCACTGACTGATCCACCTCCCTTTCAGGGCTTCAACAACATGCCATACATGAATTCTCAGAGTTCTATAGCTGCTACTAGACTCCCTCTAGGAGAACTCACTGTAATTTTTAAACCTTTGAAGTAAAGAAATGCATATAAATTCTTAAGAAAAACATAATTTAGTCAATGTCTCATACACATAGTACACAGAGATTTATACCGGAAACCCTCAACTGGGGAAAACCTCTCTTATATTCATTAGATCGAATTTCACCATTCACCATACAATATATCCAATGTTTTTAGGTATTCTGTAGATACCAAAACCCTAATCCCTTAATCAGAGATTAATTTAGAAAACTGCTAAAAATAGAAAATATGCCAAAAAATAATTTCGTGGCATTGCCTTGAATGCTGCGTGTAACTAGGGGGCGGCATACTTGCCCCCCCCCCTAGTAAGCGCCCAATGCACATGACACAAAGATCACTACTAGAGAGATCATCAGACGCAGTTGTCGAATCTGACATGCCCACACACACACATGCAAAAGAATATAACACATACCCAACATTCTCCCACTTGTTGTTTTCTTTTCATCTAGGGGTCCACAGGATTATATAGTCAACAATCCAGGGAAGTAATGCCCATTGTTACTCTACACCAGGAGAACTTTTCTTTGCTCAAAGACTTTGTCAATGAATCTGCAACATTCTTCAAAGTGTCAACCTTTTCCAACAACACCTTCTTTTCCTCAACCATGTTTCTCACAAAGTGATACTAAACATCGCTATGCTTTGTCTTTGAATGATAAGATGGGTTCTTTTCCAGGAATATTACACTCTGACTATCACAATCTAATCTCACTGCTTGTTGTACCAACCCAATACCTGAACACAATCTCTGTAACCATACGATCTCCTTGCTTACATGAGTGGCTGCCATGTATTCAACTTCTATAGTTGAGAGTGCCACTACAGCCTGTCTTTTGCTCATCCAACTGATTGTGCCTTCAAATAGGTTAAACACATACCCACTTGTAGATCTTATGCAATCTAGATCTCCAACCCAGTCTGCATCAACAAAACCATGTATGTCCACCACTCTGTCTAATCCTGGTCTTCCTTGGTAGAACAATCCATAACTGTTAGTGCCACGAAGATACCTGAAGACCCTCTTTACTACTGTCCAATGCTCCTTCCATGGTTTTGACATACACCTACTCAAAACTCCCACTGCATGTGCAATGTCTGGTCTAGTACAAACCATTGCATACATCAAACTGCCAACTGCACTGGCATATGGAACATGGGACATGTCCTCTTCTTCTTCATGTGTCTTGGGACACTGATCCACATTTAACTTTACACTTATAGGAATAGGAACCTTGACTAGTTTACTTCCATTCATATTAAACCTTTGCAATATGATCTCAACATATTTTCTCTTATTCAACCAGAATTTCTTGTTTGCATGATCTCTTTTAATTTCTATTCCCATAATGAAGTTAGCAGCACTGAGATCCTTCATGTCAAATTTGGAGGATAGTTGCGATTTCACCTCCTTGATAAAATCCATGTTATTTCCTACCAACAACATGTCACCAACATACAACACTACATAAATGAAGCGATTACCAAGCTTCTTGGAATATACACAGTGATCATCCCTGCTTCTCAAAAATCCCAGTCCAAGGATGCACGTGTCAAACTTTTGGTACCACATCCTAGGTGATTGCTTCAGACCATATAGTGACTTCTTTAGCGTACATACCAGCTCTTTCTTTTGTTAATGTTTAATATATTATTAGATTTCTTTGCATTTCAATAAATAACAATAGCATAAGATAGGATCAATGAGAAATACACAATCACAAGAGACACATCATTTATCCTGGGAAACCCTCATGGGGGAGAAAACCCAACATAAACTCCTTATTATAGATAGCCAATACAATGCCAAGAGATAACTCAAACAAATACAAAAATTCCTCTCCCAAGGATGCACCTCTCTCTCTCTCTCTCTCTTCTTCAACTGCAGCTCTAAAACTTGTCTCTCAATGAACAAGTGAGTTTGTATCTAACTAAGGCGCTAACCTCCTTATTTATAAAACACTGGCATGTGTGGAGGTGTCTTTTCACTGGTAGGGCCAACTTCTCCTTCTGGGTGGCTATAACCACCTTTGGTATATTTTGGGGCCTCTTTAATATATTCTGGGGCCGACTTCTTCTTCTGCCTATTACAATTATATTTTGACCAATCCACAAAAGGGGATTTCGCTCTTTACAATAGCCGACATGATCAATCTGCAATGGGGATTGATCCAATGAATAATATATCAATAATAATTAGAATACACTTTGCAGTTACATTATTTCAACACTCCCCCTTAAAAAAAAGGGTATTCTATAATAGCATCAGGCGAGAGAGAGGACTGCATCATCAACAACATCAGGAGGACATCATCATCAATATCATCTTGGAACACTGACTGGCGTATCTATAAATCATCAAAAGTTTTCTCATCAATAGCATCGTCATTCTCAAAGGATTGCAATCATAATATGCATCAATATGGATTAGTATAAAACTAATACATCATAATCATAGCATGAGGTTGGCTCATCATTACAACACTGGACTGGCTTTATGTCACAGCTATCAAGCTAGAAGCATTGTACTCGTATTTCTTTACGTCACAACAATCAAGATGGAAGCAAGATACTCATATTTCTTTACGTCACAACAATCAATCTCGAAGCAAGATGCTCATCTTTCTTTACGTCACAATAATCAAGTTGGAAGCAAGATAATCGTCTTGATTTACATCACAGCAATCAAGCTGGAAGAAAGATACTAGACTGGATTTACATCACAACTATCAATATGGAAGCATAGTACTAGTCACATATCATCTCATCGTCTTGCTTTACGTCACAACAATAAAGCTGGAAGCAAGATACTAGACTGGATTTACGTCACAACTATCAAGCTGGAAGCACAGTACTAGTCACATCTCATCTCATTGTCTTTCTTTATGTCACAACAATAAAGCTGGAAGAAAGATACTAGACTGGCTTTACGTCACAACTATCAAGTTGGAAGCACAATACTAGTCACATCTCATCTCATCGTCTTGCTTTATGTCACAACAATAAAGCTGGAAGCAAGATACTAGACTAGATTTATGTCACAACTATCAACATGGAAGAACAGTACTAGTCACATCTCATCTCAACACTACTCCCCATTTTGAGGAAGGTCCTTTTGGACTATACCAAGATTATCTAGAAAGTTCTCAAACTTTACATGAGATAGAAGCTTGGTCAACACATCGGCAACCTGTTCATCCGTGCTAATGTATTGGAGCTTTATGGATCTTCTTTGCACCATGTAACGGATGTAATGATATCAGATCTCTATGTTCTTCGACCTGTCATAGAATACAAGATTCTTTGTCATCTTTATGCATCTCTGGTTGTCACATAGGATCGTGGTTTCTTCCATCTATAAGTCAAATAGACCAGTCAACAACTTATGAAGCCATATATCTTCACATCTAGCATAACACACAACAATGTATTTTGCTTCCGTTGTACTGAGAACAATGTTGGATTGCTTCCTACTCTTCCATGAGATCATGGCTGATCCAAAAATGAAATAACATCCTGAAGTGCTCTTCCTATCAGAAATACTTCCAGCCCAATCTGAATCAGTGTACCCACTCAATGTGAAATCATGATCTCCATCATAATTGAGACCACAATCTAATATACCCTTAAGGTACCTTATCACATGTTTTGAAGCCACTAGGTGAACATGTCTGGGTTCTACCAGAAACTGACTCAAGGTGTTTATGGAAAAACAAATATTTGGTTTGTTGTTCATCAGGTACATCAATAATCCAATGATCTGTTTATACAGCATGGCATCAATCAATTCTGATGAAGTGTTGACGAGTAGCTTCAACTTCGTTTCCATGGGTGTATTCATGGACTTGCACTCTAACATGTCAAATATCTTCAATATTTCGACTGCATACTTCCCTTGGTTAAGGAAGATCCTCTCTGGACTCTTCCATACCTCAATACCTAAGAAATAATGCATTAGGCCAAGGTCTTTCATCTCAAATTCTGATGCGAGCCTCTTCTCACATTCAATGATGAGCTTTTCTTCTCTAGTTAAGAATAAGTCATCCACATACAAAAATAATATCACTGGCTCATCATTCAAAACCTTAAAGTAAAGGTTAGAAGTTTCTTTACTCTTGGTAAATCCCAAGCTTGTTAGGAAACTGTCTATCCAGCCATGTCAAGATCTAGGAGCTTGCTTCAATCTGTACAAAGCCTTCTTCAGCTTGCAGAAATGAGACTTTCGGTCTTCAACTTCAAATCCTTGAGGTTTCTCTATATACACTTCTTCTTCGATGACACCATTTAGGAAAGTTGTCTTTACATCCATTTGGTGTAACTTCCACTTCATCTTTGCTACAAGGGCTATGATGGGTCTAATCGAAGTGTATCTGGCTACAAGAGTGAATGTCTCTTCATAGTCAATGCCTTCCTTGAGTGACAAATATTACTTTATACTTCTCAATACTTCCATCAACAACATGTTTTATTTTGAATTTCCATTTGGAAGATACCACATCCTTTCTCTTCGGTCTGGGAACTATTTCCCATACATTGTTCTTTATTATGGATTGGTATTCTTCTATCATGGCATCTGCCCATTCTTTCTTCTGAATGGCTTCTTCAAAGAAAGTAGGCTCTTTCTCTAGGAGATCACACATCAAAGACATATAACTGGAGAATGTCTTAGGTCTCTTCACCTGTCTCGTGGTTCCTTCGGGAACACCATACTTCTCTCCATCTTGAATAATCTCTCTTGCCCAAGCAGGCTTTATTTTATGGGAGATCGTCATTTGAGGAGGTTCTTGAAATTATACTATGTCATGATCTTCTATAATTTCCTCATTAGGGGAAGTTACAGCTTCCCTCACTAGTTCTGCAGTTCTGGGAACCTCTCTCATTGATTCTGCAACTATAGGAGCTACAGGTTCCTCTTCATATACTTCTTCAAGGTGACATCTTCTCAATTTCTTGAGCGCTGCTTCTTCATCAAAGGTCACATCCCTGTTGATCTCAATGTGCTGGTGACCTGGTATATAAATCATGAAGGCCTTGGAGACCTCACAGTATCCCACAAATATTCTCTTCTTTCCTGAGAGTTCCATCTTGTTTCTCTTCTCTTTCAAAATATGTATAAATACTGGGCAACCAAATATTTTGATATGGCTTACCTCTGGCTTCTTTCCGGTGAACATATATTCTAGGGTCTTGAACCCAAGTGCACTATGGGACAATTAGTTTTTCACATATACGACTGTCATTGTTTCTTCTACCCATAAGGGCATTGGAAGATCTTGATCATGGATCATGGTACTAACGACTTCCATTATCGTTCTGTTCTTCCTTTCAGCTACACTATTTTTTTGAGGATTATAGGGAGTAGTGAGTTCCCTCTTGATCCCAACATCTTTGCAGAATTTCACAAACTCTTTTGATGTGTATTATCCTCCATTATCTAACCTCGGTATCTTGATATTTCTTTCAAAAAGATTCTCTATCAAGGCTTTGAATTCCTTGAATTTTCCACTAATGGAGGATGATGGCATTGGGCCAGACACATCTGAATGAATGAGCTCTAAGACTCCTTCTACTTTGTTGTCTCTCCTCGGAAAAGGGTTCTTGATGTTGTTCCCTTGTGCACATCCATTGCACATGCCTTCATGGTTAACCTTGAGTTCTGGTAGACCTGTGACAACTTTTCATATGTATGGTAGTGCCTTTTATTTTATGTGGGATAATCTTCTATGCCAAAGTTCACATGGATTCTCAATAGCGTGGGTCATGGAAGCTTCTGAGTGACCCTTTAGCTTATACAAGCCACCTTCTTCTTTTCCAATGATGATTTCTTCATTTATGGTTTCTCCTTTAGTACGTTTCCTTTTTCAACCTTCACTATAGGTTCCTCAGGGTTATTACTTGTGACCTGGAACAAGGTCAACAAAACAACAAGCAAGAGTAATATCCTTTTGATAATATGAAGCAATAGCACAAACAATCATCACAGTAGCTCCTTTGGAGATATCACTTGTAACTTGTCTGAAGTAAATATTAAAGGTAAGGAATACAATACGAAATGAGGTCAACACTCTCATAGTGTTGTGATCAAACATTCCTCCATGGCAACCTGTAACTAACACATGAGGTTTCTCCTGGGACCTGGATCCTTGTCCTCAAGAATGAGTGCTTGCTTTTCTTCCAAGTCTCCTTCACTCAAGATGATGAATGCTTTGTTCAACCTGTCTTTTGTACTGAGACAATACGCTATCTTGACAGAAGGTTGGGTTAGAGGATAAGCTCTATGATCTCAAATTTTAATCCATCTAATACCTTGACTCAGACTTTGATCAAAGGTTATAATGCCGGTCATGCAACACTGATCAAAATAATTTCATAACAAAAAGATGCATATCAGAATAATCACACCTGGGTTGCATCATTTCTTCTGAATGTGTTGGATCTTGATATCCTTCTGGATCTATGACAAGAGATCCCTTCTTCTGCAAATACTCTTTAAATTTTAACCATTTAAACATATGTGAGTACATACCTTTGATAACATTCGTAGGTAGTGGCTCCATCTGGCAGCAACAATAATCATTACCAACTCTTAAGAACTTCAGGGGTGACTGCAAATAGTACTACGGCTGCAACTGCAACTGATACTGCAACTACAACTGGTTTTGAGACTACAGCTGCAACTGCAACTTAGGTTTTTATGAGGAAACCCTAATTTTTCAAACTTCAAATTTTGAAATTCTGATCCAGGGGATAGATTCGTTGAGGTGAGGTGAGAAAGTTGGTGTAGTCAAATTCCTGAAAATCCAACTTTTACCTCCTCAAACTTGACCATCATATTTTTGGACTGGTGCTTCTGGTTTTCTGGTACTTTTGGTACTCTAGTACTTTTGGTACTTCTGGTACTCTGGTTTTCTGGTACTTTGTGAAAACTAAGGTTTCACTTTCTGAGAGATCTAGCCACTGAAAAGTTGCCAAAGTGATCCTTGAGGAAGGGAACATTTTTCTAGATGGTTTTAGGGATGAAATAATTCACCAACAAAAATCCCTAATTTTCATGTATGACAGCAATGACGTTTTTCAGTTTCTCTTGTGAAAGATGCTCTCTTCAGCTTAGTTCTGATATCATGTTATTGTTAAATTTATTATTAGAGTTCTTTTCATTTCAATAAATAACAATAGAATAAGATAGGATGACTGAGAAATACACAATCACAATAGACACATCACTTATCCTGGGAAACCCTCATGGGGGAGAAAACCCAACAAAACTTCCTTATTATAGATAGCCAATACAATTCCAAGAGATAACTCAAACAAATACAGAAAGTCCTCTCCCAAGGATGTGCCTCT
>JZKD02S1045631.1:1263187-1275187 GCA_000966675.3 Picea glauca | reverse complement strand
CTCAATGAACAAGTGAGTGTGTATATAACTAAGGCGCTAGCCTCCTTATTTATACAACACTCGCACATGTGGAGGTATCTTTTCACTGGCAGGGTCGACTTCTCCTTTTGGGTGGTTATAACCACCTTTAGTATATTATGGGGCCTCTTTAATATATTCTGGGGCCCACTTCTTCTTCTACCTATTACAGTTATATTTTGACCAATCCGCAAAAGGGGATTTGGTCCTTTACAATAGATGACATGATCAATCCATAACGGGGATTGATCCAATGAATAATATATCAATAATAATTAGAATACACTTTGCAGTTACATTATTTCAACATCTTTTCCTTCATTACAAAGCCTTTTGGCTGCTTGATGTAGATTTCTTCTTCCAGATCCCCATGTAGGAATGATGTCTTCACATCCATGTATTCCACTTCAAGATCAAAAGAAGATGCAATAGATAAAAGAAATCTAATAGAAGTTAACTTAGCAACAGGAGAAAAAATCTCACCAAAGTCATTTCCCTCTACCTGGGAATAACCTTTTGCTACTAATTGAGCTTTGTATTTCTCCACTTTTCCTTCTGCATTAAACTTCTTCTTAAATAACCATTTTCTACCAAAAGATTTTATTCCAGTTGACAAATCAACTATATCCCATGCCTCATTCTTATCCAAGGCATCCATTTCCTCAACCATGGCCTTCTTCAAGAGTTTACTATCCTATGAATTCACTGCTTCCCTGACAGTTCTGGGATCATCATTAGTAATAGATAAAGAAAAATTGGAACTAAAATCAGGTAGAATATACCTTTATGGTTTCCTTCTTTCCCCCACCGATCTCCTCAATACTAGGGTATGAGGTTCTTCTTCTTCTGCTTCATCTTCTTCAGATGATTCATATTTTGCATCATCCAACTCCAACTCTATTTTCTTAGGTTCTTCTGGCCTTGGTAGGAGTTCATGTTTGGAAACATATTTTACCTCTCTGAAAACAACATCTCGACTGTAAACAATCTTCTTGGTTTCTGGGTTCCAAATCTTATAACCTTTCACACCATCTTTATAACCAATAAATATACACTTTTCATCCTTTTTATCCAACTTACTCCTATTTTCATTTGGAACATGTACAAAAGAATCACAACCAAACACTCTAAGATGTTGAAGATATGGTTTCTTTCCAGTCCATAACTCGTGTGGAGTTTTATCATCCAACGTTGATGAAGGTGATCGATTCACCAGGTAACATGTTGTACCCACTGCCTCTACCCAGAATTCCTATCCTAACTAGGCACCGTTGAGCATGGTCCTTGCTTTTTCCATCAGTGTCGTGTTCATCCTTTCTGCAACTCCATTCTATTGAGATGTGTATGGAGTAGTCTTCTGTCTTGCTATACCACACTTCTTACAGAATTCTTTGATATCATTTCCACTAGATTCTCCACCATTATCTCTCCTCAATACCTTTATTTTATTCTCTATCTGATTTTCTACGAGAGCCTTAAACTCTTTAAATTTATCATGTACCTCAGATTTATTTCTAAGAAAATAAATCCATGTGTTCCTTGAGAAATCATCTATGAATGAAAAATAATACATAGATTTACCTAGTGATGGAATAGGAACAGGTCCAAACACATCACTATGTATCAACTCTAAGATCCCCTTTGCTCTTGTAGCACCAGATGGGAATCTTACTCGATTTTGTTTACCATATATGCAATTTTCACAGAAATAAAAATCCAGAGTGCAATTATCCATACTTTCAACCATACCTTTACCGTGTAGTGTTCGAAGGCCCTTTTCTCCAATATTCCCCAACCTTTGATGCCACAACATGGTATTCTTTTCTAGGAAAATATTGGTCTTGTCTCCTTCATTTCTCTACTCAGGGAAAACATAACTGTTACACCCATTAGTGTAAGTGCTTCCCAACAAATCGTATAGAGTTCCACACTGAACTCCCCTCATCAACTCCATTGCTCCTCATACCATCTTGCAAGTGCCCTTTCCAAATACAGTATCCACTCTTGCATCATCCAACTTCCAACATTTCCTCAAATATTTTCCTGAAGACTTAGATCTACCTGTAGATTTAGGTCTCCCCCCCGAAGACTTACCAGGATTTATGTCTTGGGTACAACCTCTTACAAATAAAGCATTTGTGCTATGGACATCCATGATTTTCCACCTCATCTCTTTAGATAACAAGGATGCAACCACATCCTCATACTTCAATGTAGATTGAGTGGTACTACCTATTGCTACAACCAAATTATCCCAAGAGTCTGACAAAGAACATAACAAGGTAATACACTTATCGTCTTCTGTAATTGTAACATTAACAGAGACAAGTTGACTTACTAGAGTATTAAAGGCATTTAGATGTTCTGTCACAGAATCTCCATCTTCCATCCTAAGATGATAAAACTTCTTTTGAAGAAACAACTTGTTTACCAGGGACTTTGATTGATACAAATTCCCTAACTTATCCCATAGTTCCTTGGTTGTAGATTCTCCTAAGACATTCAACAACATTGAATTTGCCAGGCAGAGTCGAATAGTACTCCTTGCTCTTCTGTCCAACTTCTCCCAATTATCCTTCGACATACCAGTAGGTGGTGTACTAGTAGTTTGTGTACTAGTAGGTTGTGTACCAGTCGACTGTGTGCCAGTACACTACGTACCAGTAGGTTGTGTACCAGGATCCACAACGATCCATTGTTCTTTGTCTACAAGAAGGTCATCCATCTTGAGCTTCCATAGCTCAATTTTTTTACCATTGAACTTTTGTATCTCGATTTTAGAAGAGCTTCCCTTTCCTCTTTATACACTCGAATAACCACTGCAAAAGCTCCCACTAAACCCAGGTTTATCATAGACCCAAGATAAACTTGATCTATCAAGACCGAGCAAAACCCTCAACAACAAAGGCATCCCTCTGAAGCCAAAAATGAGCTTAATACCACATGTAAGTTTTAAAACTATGAAGTAAAGAAATGCATATAGATTCTTAAGAAAAACATAATTTAATCAATGGCTCATACACATAGTACACAGAGATTTATACCAGAAACCCTCAACCAGGGAAAACCTCTCTTGTATTAATTATATCGAGTTTCACCATTCACCATAAAATATATACATTGTTTTTAGGTATTTTGTAGATACCAAAACCCTAATCCCTTAATCCGAGATTAATTTAGAAAACTGCTAAAAATAGCAAAATCCAATAAAAATAGAAAAAAACGCTAAAAATAGCAAAAAACGCCAAAACAAAAATTCAGGGCGTTGCCCCGAACGTTGTGCATAATCAAGGGGGGCATACCTTGCCACCCCTAGGAAGCGCCCGATGCACACGACACAAAGAGCACTACTAGAGGGATTGTCAAAGGTAGTCTTCGAATCTAACGCGCCCACACACACACATGCAAAGAATATAACACATACCCAACACTCACTTCCTCATCACACTCTCTCACCTAGAGAGAGTTGCTCACAGGCCTAACAACCTGATTCTTCTATCCACGAGCCTAAAAACCCACTTCTTCACTCCTTCTCCTCAACACCCGAGCATGGTGATGGCAACAACAGAAACTGGACGTGGGGGACGGTAATGATAGAACAATACGTTGGAAACCCGCAGGGTACAGGTGCAACAAGGGTATCAATTCGGTCTTGTTGCAGAGGTTCGGGGTGGTTGAGGAATTCAACAATGGCGTTCTTGGGTTACCGTGTGCTTCCTCGGTGCGTTGGTGAAAAAATGGCAAAAGATCCCCAAAACAGTAATAATTCCCACTTATATTTGCATGTGCCTAAGATGACACATGGCGCTCATGAAACACATTCCTCTCCATTTGGAAGTCGTACCTTTTCCCAAAAGGAATTTAGTATATATTTGTATCCCACTCACAACATTTAGAATGATAGTATATTGTTCTATTGGACTTAAGATCTTAAGATTAGCCCCTCTTTCTAGCCTCTCATCCCCCTCTCTTACCCAGCCTAGTGGAGTTCATCCCCCCCATACTCTTTCTTCATGGTCGGTCTACACGTAGTGATGTTGTTTATATTAAACATTTAAATATTTACGTGTACAACAAAACATGCTCTAAGCCTTTATCATCTAGGATCTTTGGCCTAAAAGTACATAAGCCCCTAGCTTATAACACTTGGCTCACCATCCTACATAACATATTTACAATTTGTAATTACAACTGGGCTCGTCCTTGGGGTATTACATAATCCTAATACTCACCTAAAAATGAGTTTGTCTAGAGAGATTCCATATGTTGTTGCATCTTTGGAACATAGATGATTTTAGGGGCTAAATTTCGCTCATGGGCTAATTTTCCATGGTTTTTCCAAAAATGAGATTTGCTATTTTAAAAATGATTCACCCAAATTCTATAGGATAAAATTATTTTACCTTAAAAATCACCAAAATTTTATGAAAACTATGTAAAATCCTTAGAAATTTGAATATTTTTACAAAAATATCTCCAGCGATTTATAGTTGGCATATGAAGGATTAGTAAGATTCGCCAAGGTTTCTAAATTTTAAAATAAATTTCCATCCTTAAAATCATCCCTGCTTTGGACATGGGTATTATCTCTCTTTTAAGTGTGCTAAAAAGGAATTGTTAAAATTAATACCTCTGGAGGGCCCAACTATATACTCCTTTAATACATGTTTAGTGATCTTGGTGAACATTCTTATTACAATGCCTCTAATATTAATGTGGTCTTCTTCTGACACAATTTGTTCTATGGGCCTAGATGTACCCATATCTCTGAGTTGGTGTAAACAAAACCATTAAATAATCCTTTGAGAAACTTTGTGTAGGTTATTGCAAATGTTGATTGATGTAGATATATAATTTTCAAATGTTGTGCCTACTTTCCAGTAGTTTTATAGGGATACGTAGTTGAGCTAGTTCTGTTTTTTTCTCATCTTAGGAAAATTTGGAGGTGTATTATGATGTTTTTCTTACCACTTATTTAGGTCATCCATATAAACATGGAATCCATAAAACAACACTTTCTTGTCCTTGACCATGTCTAACAATGCAAGAAGTTGTGTAGACAAGTATTGGATTCTTTAAGGGTTGTATACATTTTCCTGAGTGTTGTTCCAAGTTCCTCATGCAATTCAAAAGTGTAGGGATAGAATTCTATGAGACAAGTCCTACCAACCTTGTAATGATTTGCTTCCTATTCCAAGTCTTTGACCCTTGCTCTATAATCTTGATCTTCTAAGCCATGTTTATGATATTAATCTATGAGGCTTGTGGAAATGCTACTCCAGCTAATTCCATGGCTATGGGATCTCTTTTGGTGTCTAATAAAATTGGGGTTTCTATTGTTATTGTGAGTGTTGGTAATCCTAGAAACTTAATCATTTTGTCGGATTCTTTTACAATGCTCTCACTTTATTTTTCAAAAATAAAAGAATTGAGGCTTTCCACTCTATTTGATTTGAACAGGGTAAATGCACCCAATCCAATCTCTTTGGTTGGAAAATGGCCTCTTTTAAGTGCAGTTTTTGGAGTATCGAGATAAGTCTCTAAAGTGCCAGTGTCCATTGGATCTATGTCTTATGCCTCTTCTTCTTTCTTCTTGTCTTCCTCTTCTTTTCCTCTTATCTCTTATTCTTCTTGTATAATCTTCTTTTGTTCCTCCTTTCTTAGTATTTCTAGTTCCTTCATTTTCTTCCTCTCCCTTTTCTCTTATCTTTTCTTTTCTACCTCGTCTTAAAGACTCAATGCTTCAACTTCTTTTTTTCTCTTTTACTCTTCTTGTGATTTCTAAAGCCTTGGTGCTTCAACCTCCTTGTCCAATCTTTCGTGCTAATTTGGTTGCACCTTCCTTTTCTATCATTTCCCTTTCTAAGTGCTCCTTTTATAACTTTTCCTTCTTGGGCTTCGAGCCACTCCCCATTATGAAAAGAAATTAATCAAAATATATAGCTCTCATGCAAATATCTTCTTCCTATCACACTTTGCTTTGGTATGGCCACCTATATTTGTAAGCTCTATAATGCCACTTTGTTTTTGTATGGACACCTATATTTGTAGGCTATGTAATATTAGCTGATGACATCAAGTGGGTTGTGTTTCCATAATATTTACTCCCTAAAATTTAACATTTCCACAATATTTGTTTCTATTGTCACTCCCTTGATGTCTTTGAAATTATATGACTCCACATAGAAGGTCGGTGAGGACCAAGGTAATTTCTCGTATCGTGATAATGCTACTCCAACTCCATGTACCAATGTGTGCTATGAAATTTATTGAAGGAATAGTTTTTTTGGTATGAACCTTGGGAGTAAATGAGGAGATTTTTTGGCTCTGAAAACTCTAATATGTGTTCCCCTTTCAGTGTTGTACTAATCAATCACCCCACTTTCTTCTTGCATTTCTTTATTTCACATACAATTGGATGGTGCATAGAATAATAGTTGATATAGGGGGATTATAAATTGTTCACATATATTGGGGGTAAAATCATGAAGATGGGTAACATTTTTGCTTGTTTTATGACATTTTTTTTTTAATTTTAATAGGTTCTTCAACTTCTGGTAAACAAAAGTATTTTTTTTATTTAGAAAATTAACTTTACTTTAAAAACAAAACTTGTGAAGAATTTTGTTATCTTTCTACTGACTATTTTTCAATTTTTTTTTATTGATATTTGATATGTCAATTTGGCAATTGTTTGACAGTATGTTCCTTAAAAATGAAGGGAAAGATAATGAGTTGTTTTTTCCCACAACAATGTATCCATTATTAAACCTTTTTTTTTTTGACAAATGAAATATACTGCAACAATCTAGAGAGACTCTATTTTGCGATGACTATAGTTTTGAATCTAATGGATGAATATTATAATTTCTAGAATTTTTTGAAGTGGACCAATTTGAAAAAGGTACAAATTTTAAACACATGTTTTCCTCCATCGTGTATCTATCTTAATTTTTACTTAAAAGTAAAATCTAAAAATACCCTTTTGAAGATAACCGTTTAAGGATTATGAATATAAATTTTCCATAATTTTCCACTATGTATTTTTAGAGATATGGATTTTTCATTTCACTGAATCATAATCTCACCTAAAAATATTATGCAGTGATTTTTTTTATAAAATTAAATAAAATTAGATAAAAACAATGAAATTGAAAACAAATTATACCTAATGAAAGTAGATTCAATTTTAAAAATGTTGGTATCAATTCTGAAACTAAATTCTGAGTATTTGTAGGAGTCCGCTACCTCCAAAGATGAAGCAAGATGGAGAGAATTTGCAATTTCCTGCAAACAGTCCAATTTTCAGGTTTTCGGCTAAAATATTCTTTTGGCCGAAACCTTGTTTTTAATGAAATACGTTAAAAATAAACGTTTCGGCCGAAATATGCTTACCACAGGAAAATAATTCATCCAAAAAACATTGTACATGAATTTCGAGGGCGTTGTTAAATTTGACGTGCAAATTTTCGATCGAAAAAATTCCTAGCAACATTTTTTTGGCTGAAAATTTGTCGCTAGGAATTTGGGAGACACGATTGTCATGAAAGTGTTACCCATATTCATGATTTTACCCTTGGGGTAGTGGATTTGATAATTTTATTCCCATAAATGCTGGTAGTATATATGTATTGGTAGGCGACTAGATTTCCGTTTCTAACCCATACTCAGGAAATAATTTATCATGCAGACTGTGTCTAGTAGGAAATATTTCATGCAGAAGGACATATATGTTCCTAGAGTTGTGTGTTTGGATACCGGGATAGCTTGTACCAATTCAATAGAGAGGATTTCTCCCCAATTGAACACTGTGTCTATTTTGGCGACTTTGAAAATCAAAGGAACCCACAATTCCTTGAATTTTGTGTGATAGTCTTCACCATATTACTCAAGAGAGATAATAAAATCATATATGGAGTCCTTAGTAGATCGGTTGGGTAAGTTCCTATCCTTCTTTCTCTAAATAGTTTTCCAGGTACCCACTAGCTCTTCATGACATCTCTTCAATTCAAGGGGAATTGTAGCATCCACTCATTAGTAATATCAATGTCTATTGTAGGGAAATTATAATATATATCTAGGGTAGAAGCATGGAATGAAGAAATGGCCTTCCTTTCAATGTCTTAGATAATCTTGTTATCAATGTCTATCCAACTAATGAGCCAGGGGATGGTCTTTTCATAGAAAAACATGACAATGTCTTAGATAATCCTGTTATCAATGTAGATCCAACTAATGAGCGAGGAGATGGTCTTTTCATAGAAAAACGTGACAAGATGTGTGGTGACCTTATGTAACTAAGAGTGCTTTATATACTAGTATAATCCATCTATATTGGTCTCTCCAGGGAGGAGTGGAATTTATGGATATGTCTCTTCATGGAACATCTAGTACATATCTCCCCACCTAAAGACTGTGTAAATTTCCATGCATCACTTCATGTTAGCATATGTTGGCCCTAGACTGCCAATGTCTATCTCTAGATCTAACTCCTTGTTGTTTGGGATCAACTCAATGATAGGTTCCTTCTTGTTTCTAGACTTTTTGGAAGCCATGTCAAGATGATACAACTCATCCATGTCAACAACAACAAACATTAATCGTGTTTGTTTCAAAACAAATACAAATGTCTATGTCTGAATACTTAACAAGGGTTTCAAGGACTCTTATCTTTTGATGGTGATCATTTTAAGGAAAAAATATCTATTCTTTATAATGCCAATTCAATGAATCCGCCTAGAACTTGTGTCATTTATATCGAATTTGTTCATATGTCTGTGTGGTTGAGAGGCTTATCCTTCTATCTCGTAGCAATGGAATCGCCCTGGGAAATTTGTCCCCAAGATTTTTCAGAAGGTAAATTTTATAAGTGGAAATTGCTAGTGCAATCATATCTTGTAACAACGGAGAGGCCTCCGGAAATTTGTTCTTAAAGCTTATTACTAAGTAATTTTAGATAGCAAGGAAATCGTTAATGTTATCATTGTTTAAATCCTTCTCCAACGCTTTAATCGATTTCTCTTATATTTTTTCTTGATTCCCCAGCTGTGGTTTACATCTCCTTTTGTTTTTCGACCTGCGTCGGCTGATCCTTCTCAGCATCTTTTCTGGTTTACTTATGCTTTCGTACAATATCTTGTGTATCTTCTTCTTTTTACTTGAACTGCCAGATTCTCCAGTTCACTTGGTCATTTTCTCCTTTTTGCCTTTGACTATCTCATTGAACTTTCTTCCTAAGGTTATCTTATTCTTTACAACGTGAATGAGGATTTTCTTGGACTTTTCCTAAAAAGATTTTGCGATACTTGAGGCATGTATTTACTTTATTTTCTTGAGTTTTTCCGTGATCATTTTTCCATTTGCTTCATCCATGGCATTTGTAATTGTTGAGTAATATGTTTTTATCTTTGAGGCATGTATTTACTTTATTTTCTTGATTTTTTCCGTGATCTTTTTTCCATTTCCTTCATCCATGGCATTTATAATTGCTGAGTAATATATTTTTATCATTGTTTTTAAAGATGAAAATGTTTATTATGATTTTAAAGATACAACTTTGTCTCGTAATTTTTTGATGAGGGTTGTCTCATAATTTTCTGACTAGGGTGTGGGTTAAAGAGGCTTCATTATCCCCACGCTATAAGTTTGACCAAAGGTTTCTTCATATTTCAATTTGATTAAAAATATGTATTAGAGTATTTCAGCGAATTATCTAAAGAATAATATATATGCATTTTTTATTCTTTAGACATTGTATTGAGTTGAAATTGCTAAAACAATAAAAAAAATTCTTGTGATATTATTCTTAATATAAATCTTAATAATAAATTTGTTGTGTTATGTGAATGTGATATGCGAATGATATTTATTTCATTGTAACACATTTTTATTATTATTATTATCAAGTAGTATATTTGTTGTAAGTAGATGGTTGTGTTTGTGCTATAAATGTGTGGATAATGTGATAGAAATAGAGATATGTATATGAGGGAATGCTCACATTGTTAAGTAGAGAGTAGAAGTAAGAATGGTTGCAATCATTCTTTATAACTTTTTACCGACCATCTAAAGCCTTGGCAATGTACCTCACATGAGACCTTCCACTTCACCTTCCACTTCTTCGGGGATTGATACACCAATAACACCTTTGTTGGACAACCCTAGGGAACTTAGTCTATAATGAATATGATATCTCTCTCAATTAGTGTCAATGTGATGGATCACTTCCTAGAGTGTTTCTCCCCCTAGCACAAATGTGGGCCTCATTGAGATGTCTGTGCACTAGGGTGGGTTCCCTCGGTCTCTATTCCCTCTTTGGTCTCATGTCCTTGATCACTAGTTTGACTCATTTTGACTCTCGGGGGAACCCATTTGGGGAATTCCCTAACTTGATGGGTATAGTTAGGGGCATAAATTACTATCCAATCTAGGTCCATGGTCACTTAGGATGCCTTATATCATATCCATACCACCTAAACCTCTTAAGGAATTGCTATTTACAGAGTTAACTTGAGTCGAATCCTAAAACCTCTTGATTACTTGGAACTAATTGTACCATCAATTTCTTTTGGTACCATGGATGTCAATTGATATCTCATGTAACAAAGGGTTGTTTGGGGCCCAAAATCCCATGGTACCAGCATAACCAAATCCACACTATGCAAACGAAATGTATGATATTATGATTCCATATAAATCGAGTACCAAAAAGGTTAATTATAAGACCTATCACATACCTCGACAACACCGTTGCTATTATAAACTAGAGTTACTTTCCTTATTTACTTATTTTCTTTAATTATTCTCTTATATATATTATTTACCCCAATTCCTAAGTGAATTGCTCCATTTATTAATTGTTCTCTTATATAAAATAAAAATACTTTTTAAATAAAAATAAAATCAATATAATTTCACTAAAAAAATACTATTTATCTTTTACCCCAATTCCTAAATGAATTGCTCCATTTATTTACTAGATAGGTTTAACAAAATGAGATACATACTATCACCTATTCTTTATATTTATTATAATAGGCACGAAAATAAGGGAACAATCCATTCCAATTAAGTAAGTGGGAATTATCGTTACTCCTCATTGTCTTGAATGACAATAATTCTCAACAAGACACCTTTTTATTGATATGAAATAAATATATAATCTAGATTATTAATAATTCATAAACATTTTTAAGTTGAATTTTATTAATCAATATATTATTTAATTATTTAATTATTTAAAACTAGTAAAAAAAAATGATTAGTTAGCAACTTGATTAAATACCAAATAGATTTGTTTAAGAATATCAAGATCAAATGATAAACAATTTATTTTATGAATAATCATTTTGTTTCCATTTATTTCACAATATAAAACTAACACAAGGGTGCATGCATGTCTATAAAATGAGAAGATAAAAAAAAAAGACTTATAGCAAGCACTACAAGGAAAACACTTTATAGCCAAGGTTTTTGTAGGAATTGTGTTACAAGATTGGGAAAAAATTTAAAAAAACTGTTGGACACACCTACCACACTTAGAGGGGGGGTGAATGAGTGTGGGGTTCTTTTTCTCAAAACTTCCCTCTTGCACAAAAACTCATCAATTAGCATTCAACATTTATTCATTACCCATTGTTGTTATTTATAACTAGTTAGATGTGAGTACATATCAACAACATATATCAACAATATATCATCAACAAGTCATCACCACAATGAACAGAAAGAACACAAGATGTATGTACAATTTTCTTTTTATTACGGACTACAAACCTTGGGGTTTATCAGCAACAACTGAATAGAGTACAACTCTACAAGAGAACCATCTCTATATGCAAGACTCAGCTTGCATTCTTAGCACCAATTGAGATGAGGCAACAATCCTCAACAGATATCAATCTGTACCATAAATAAGAGCATCAACCATGCACCAACCTGTGCCAAACAACCTGTAATCAACCTATACCATAAACAAGTGCA
>JZKD02S1045631.1:1238375-1261888 GCA_000966675.3 Picea glauca | reverse complement strand
ACAATACATATTATATTACATCAATCATCAATCAATCAATCCTTTGACATCAAGCAATCACTTGACATCAATCAATGACATCAATCAATCAAACCATTGGCATCAATGACAACATAATCCAACACTCCAGTGCAATCTTTGTTATTAGTAGAGGTTTTAGTGGAGGTTTTAACAAATGTTCCATATAACTAAAAACAATTGGGTGGGTAGAGATTTTTTTTATGGGTGTTTGTATTGGTAAAATGAAAATGTACGTTGTTAAGTAAAATGCATTGGTGCTTACAAAAAGCTACAAATCACCTAATCTCTTATAATTATTATCATCAATCCACCCTTTTTTTTTTTGTATGAAGCACATGTGCTTTTTAGGTTTTTGTAGGCACATATTCATATGTTTTGTGTATATATTATTGTAATCATGAGAACCATAATATTTGAAAATGATAAATATAATCTTAAGTTATGTCATTTAAAAGAGTGATGTCTTTTCCCAATTTTAGCTCTACATTGCATGATATGTATATATTTTAATTGTTTTTTTTGACAAATTTTCAATTAATCATCTCAAAATCAATTTTTTTATAATAATGTTTATTTAATGATTGCATTAATGCATTATCCAATGGATTACACCTCTAAAATTTGTAACAATGTAAATAATCCATATATTAATTAATGCAACATTTTACAACATTTGAGAGTGTAATAAAATAAGAAACTTCTTTTATTATATATGAATAACTGACCCATTGTAATATAAAATGGGACAACGTAAATTTCCACAATAATCAAATGCAACCAATATGTGTAAGCTACTTGAAGGAAATATGTAGAGAAGTAGCAAGATTATTACCAAAATAAATAACAGAAAGACACGAAATAGTAAGCACATTGACAATGTATGTTCAAATGATAATACGCTAGACATGTTCATGTTATTACATAGGAATGATTTACAAATGAATACCTTTATTACATATCAAAACATATTATTCTATCTACCTGAGGGGTTAGGGAGGTGTTGACACAGTAAACAAATTCTATGCATCGACATGAGGGAGAGTTTCCTTATGACAGGTCCCAAATTAGACCCGCTCTCATTTGAATATCAACCTCCATCAGTATATGGACCTCACTACTACTAACTGAATTAATTTCTCATTGTAGAGAGACTTTCCATAAGAGATAGGCTAAAAAAATTATAAAAGCATGTCTATTATAATATGCAAGTGCAATTCTATTTCTGAGAGGAGTTGCATTCCTACCTAATAGTAGGAGGATCAATTATAGGTATATAATTCACTATGCAAAATAGAAATAGTTATAGTTTTACAAAGATAAATCATATTACATACTCATTAGTATATAGATATTCATAAGCATTATCCTATAATTGAATTCATAATTCATTTACAATTTTTGTCTACAAATAACAATTGACAAAAATGAAAAACTCAAACATTTGCATAAAACAATCAACACATGTGTAATATTGAATAAATGAACCATGAAAGTTCTTTCTATTATCCTCTAAATAAATAATTCATTTCTAGGAATACAACGACAAGCAAAGAGATTTCCTATCCATCTTTGAGTTCGATAAAGAATTATACAACACCCAATTTCAACTTTTTAGTTCCCCATTTACTCTGTTACATTGTGTTTCCTATGTATCTGAGTGTGGACCATTGGAATTCCTAATTACATGATTGTTTGGTTACAACTTCCCTACTCTGCCTATTCCCAATACATTTGGATTTTCTAGAGCTAGAATAAATCATTACATAATATTCCTTCCTAATATTACATAAATCATTCTTCCTAGCCTTATAATTTTGGAAACACGATCAATAGTTGTCAAACTCTAAATTGTCATTTCTTTTCTACAACAAGGTTCTCACTTAGCTATTTTTTCTTATCCGAATGAACATTAGATCGAACTGTGTATTAATTCCATATCTTTATCTACCTTTTTCTTTATCTGGTGTGATCTAGATGGATATCGGTGGCTACCCTCATATGCCAACCAACTCAAAACAATTTGTTGACAATATACTATTTTTAGTAGTTTTTCGGGTCCCAAACTTCTGGGGCCATTTTGAGGGCTTGAACGACATATTTTCATGATCAGGCACCTCAATAATCGTTAGAGAATTTTATTTAGCCCCCAATATGAATTTCCTCGTTGATACCTTTCCAACAAGCTATCATGCGCCCCAAATAGAGATCATATGCCAAAGTTACGCCCCAGAGAAGTTGATACACCAAACTACCCAAAGCAAGGTCCACTAAATTGTTGGTTTTTCATCTTCCAGGGTTAGGGTTTTTGGATTTTGTTTATTTTAAAAAGGCCTTTTTAGCCTCATTGTAAAAATCACCATCTTCATGCGAATGAGCGAAGCTGTCACATCTCTTCTCAGAGATAACATGCCACCATTCTAATGAGTCTTTCACTCTGTATTTCTACAGTTTTATGCATTTCGATCATTAATAGAAATTTTGTATTACTGCATCTATGTGTTTATGGTTATATCTCTTATACATCTATGTTATATTATTGGATATCTGATATATCTATGCACATTTTTTTATTATATCTTTGTTGTCATTTCGTGCCAAAAAATAATCTGGATCAGTGGTATCAAAGCAGGCTACTCTTGATCGTTTTTTAGTGCATGTCCCCGAAGAGGTACGAGTATATAAAGTTGGGTCTCGAGCTTGTATATATTGATGAGAATCACTCTCGCATGCCCAAGAAATACTCCATGGTGAAATAAAAGAAAAACAATGGAGTGGAATATTATTAATCTGTTGCTTGAAAAATCTCCCACGCGACAAAGGGACAAAATGATGGAGAATTTTTCCCACATCCTTCAACATTTTTCGATAACAGTAGGAACATATTCATCAAGCGACCACTTTGGAAGAACCTCTCCTTTCAAGGTACAAGTTAATTTTTATATTCCCGTATTTGAAGGTCAGATAGATGTGGATGCCCTAGAAAATGATTAAATATTTTAGAAGGTTATTTCTCTGTTCACAATTTTTTCGATAGGGAAACGATCACCTTCACACTCCTTAAGGCTCTTCCCCATGTCAAACATTGGTGGGAAAATTACTGGGAGAAAAGTTCCACGAAGAAGTGTGGAATATATGGGGCCGATCCCACTTGGGATTTTTTTGTGGATGCAGTCAAGGAACAATACTACCTTGTTGGTAACTATGACGACCAGTACATGAGATTGACCACGCTGTGGCAAGAGAGGGGCCAAAAAGTTCTAGAGTTCACAAATAATTTCCATACCTTTCACACCAATTTGGGTATCAAAGACTCTAAGCGACATCTGGTTTTGAAATATCATGGGGCTCTGCATAGGTACATCCAAACTGATATGGATTTCCTAGACATATCATCACTGGGAACTACCTGTCGATATGCTTTCAAAATTGAGCATAAATTTAGGCACCAGAACAAATGGAAGTCCAGGTCTACAAACACACAACAACCAAATTATGGTAAAGACGACCCTAACAACCAGCCTCTAGAAAACAAGTCCAAGCCACAGGAAAAGAAGGGTAACATAAAGACGAAGAAGGACACTAGAAAGTGGTGTGATTTCCATAAAATCCCATGGCACAACACTTATGAATGTTTCTCAAAAAAATTATTGGTGGTCGAGATCAAAGAAAAGGAGTCGAAACTTGATTCATAAAATAATGGGAGAAGACAAATCATCGATGCAGACCCCACTACTACTGTCGTGAATGCAACAATTCAACCAGAAGAGGTGGAGCGCCTTTTTCATTCAAAAATGTGGGTGAAGGGGACCTTGCTGCATTTTATTGTTGATAGCAGAAGACGAAAGAACCTCATCTCAATAGAGGTCGTCAAACAGTTGGGATTGTAGACAACAACACACCCACAACCATACAACATTGGGTGGCTTCGCTATGGATGAGATATTCGTGCCATCCAACAATGTCGATTACTCAAGGATGAGGTATTATCTGATGTTTCCCCGCTAGATGTATGTGATGTTCTTTTGGGCCAACCATATATTTGGAAGCGACATCCTATTTATGTGTCTCGACCCCGTAGTTTCATTATTAATCTCGGGGGTGATCTCTACAAGATACCAGAGATAGTTGCGACTACTATCCCACCAAAACAGTGTCGCAAGATAATCTCTCATATTTCAAAATTCATCCTCTTCAAAATATGTTCAAAAGGTGAACAAAAGGAAACTGCAACCACTAGATCCTTGGCCCAAGACCTTTCTTTCCAACAAAAGCATATTGCAGAAGAGAAATAAGATATTTTTTTTTCACCTACAATGGTACCTACACACTGCCCAGTCAAGCCAAGATTCAACCCTGCCAACAATAGGTTTGTGACAGTCTTCAACAAGATAAGCATCACAATTTCTCCAGCAAGGAAAGAAGCTAACCAAGATTGAGATTCAACAAACAATTTTCCCTCTCCCCCTGGAAATCAACACAATGGAGACCATTGCTTCCTAAGGAGGGAGGATTGATCTAGGTGGATATTAGTGGCCACCCACCTATTCCAACTGGATCAAAATAGTTTGTTGGAAATTTACTATTTTTAGCAGTTTTGCGTGTCCCAAACTTCTAGGGCCATTTTGAGGTCCTAAACTACGTATTTTCACGACCGAGAACCTCAAATATAGATAAGGCTTTGATTGAGACCCCAAAATGAATCTCCTCATCGATACCTTTCCAACGAGTTATAGTGTGCCCCAAATGGAGATAGTATGCCAAAGTTATGCCCCCGAGAAGTTGATACACCAAACTACCCAAAGAGGGGTCCAAAAAATTGTTGGCTTTTCATCTTCCCGGGTTAGTGTTTTTGGATTTTATTTATGTTAAAAATTCCTTTGGAGCCTCATAATTGTAAAAATCACCATCTTCACGTGAATGAGCGTAGCCATCACATCTCTTCTTAGAGATAAGCTGCCACCATTCTAGTGAGCCTTTCACTCTATATTTCTACAGTTTTGTACATTTCATTCATTAATAGAAATTGTGTATTATTGTATCTCTGTGTTTATGGTTATATCTATGATACATCTCGGTTATATTATTATATATCTGACATATCTCTGTACATTTATTTATTATATCTCCACTCTCATTTTGTGCCAAAAAATAATCCGGATCATGTTGACAGGTACTCTGTTGCTAGTGAAAACAAGTGAATTTCCTCATTGGATCGACTATACTAAATCCTAACAGTCCCTCTGACTGGAAATAACCCAATGAAGGATTTTATTATCCCTACTTTTGTGGCTAATATAACTCTCTCTCTACCCATGTATTTTCCAAATAATGAATTTTTCCCTATTTTTTTTATTCCTCTTATAACTTCTCGGCTGATCTCTGCTGAGGTATGATGATGAGGAAAGCATTCATTAACACTATCCTACTTGAATATTCTAGTTTAGAACATACTTATCTTTCATTCATCACCTAGGTTCTGTATGATCTTGCATGTGCTGGTGATCTATATTTTCCCTTTTCTTTGTCATTTTTCCCAAATCATCCAATATTCATAGCATGTATGCTTCATGTGAGCAGGGATATGGTTTTCATATGTTTAAGTCTTGAGTATGACAATATGTGCCTGCTTTCTTGGCCGATTTTTCCATTAGTCTTTTGATACATGAAAATACAAAGCAATTATTATCCATCATACAATAATAACTAATTTTTATCTAAATTTGTCCTTCACTTATCTAAAATTCCCTATACTTTGTTGTATTTATTCAATTATGCAAGGATATTCTATGTGTTAGAGGTCAGGTTGGGGATACGTGTATGGGAGAAGTCTTATCATCTATTGAGTATGTTTAGGTTGATGGCATGCATTTGCATGAGTAGATTTGTGGGTATGAGAGCAGGTTGATGGATAGGGAGTTAGAGGAAATGTATGGGAGTTTACTTGATGAGCTCGTGGGTTGTGGGGCTTCAGTATTACATGATTTTAGGTGCCACTGTATTTAGGCCGAAAAAAAAGAAGAAGCCTACAAGCGATTTCCCAAGAAGATTCACCCCAATGGATTATGCATGCGGTCTGTGGGTTTGCAGGTGTGTCTTCCGAACAAACATTTCACAGGTTTCTCTCGTGGCACGATATTGATATGATTTCATGGTTTCTTACAGTTTTCGATTAGCTATGTGAAGGTGAGATACGTTTAGGGGTGAGACCACTTTTACGGTAAACATGTCTACATCTTCGGACATTGTGAAGGGTGGGGTCCGCAATGGAGGGATCTATATGGAAATTTATGTGACATGTGGGATCATGGGTATTTGGAAGTTCACAAATTAGGCTTCTTTGAATTTTTTGTAGGGGCACGCACATGCTGTCAAGGTAGTGTTTGCAACTATGCATCCTTGGAGTGTTGTACATATGTGGATAATATGGAGTTTTAACAAACTATCGCATTCTCATAGGTGCAAGCCAATAGAAAAAGTCCAAAAAACTATCCCTGTTAAGGGTCCTTCTGAATCTGTGAGAGGACTTGTGTATTGATGGTTCGAATAATCACGTTCCTCCGTAGGTAATCTTGGTGTTCTTTGGTCTGTCGAATTTAATCCTTCACATCCTATTGCAGGTGTCTTCTTTCTACATTCTAATATGTCATATTACCAAGGAAGAAAGGAGGTCTTCTCATTTCTGTGCAGTCAGAGGAAAATGTGTGTGCATCGTTATAAAAATAAAAATAATTCTCATTTATGCTCACTTCAACTAATCTAACTGACACCTACTTATCAATATGGGTTTCCATCGATCTGTCACATAGTAGGACCTTTTTTCCTATTTAAATTGATCAGAGACATGAGAGAGTGTAACCCTGGCCTCTTTTAGTTTCGACCTTGTTAAATGGAGTGAGGTTTTGGGTTTGTTATGCAGGTAAGGGTTGGTATCAAACCTTGTGATTTATCCAACATGTTTAGGGAGTGCAGGTTGATAAGAGATATTCCTAAATAAATCTCCCCCCCCCCACTTTACTTTGTTTTGATCATTAGGAGTATCGTAGATTGAGTGGATGATCTTTGTAATTGTTATGACCAGATACACATAGGATAATGATAATGAATTTCATTATAGGTAAGCAATGGTTAGTCGACCCTAAGGAAGATCGACCCCGTATTATGTGAGTTGGGAAAGATGAATTGATATAACAAGGAAGGGTAGGCCTCTAAATGAAGTGCTTTAAATTCCAAACTTTGAATCACCAAGAATGAACATCCCTATACTGGGGAGAGAATGCTACTCCTACCTAATCATAGATTTAACTAACTAGAAAAAGAAACGAGGGGAAATTAGTAATCCAAGATGCATCACCATACTGGATATGCTAATTGTTTAGCTTCCATCATCCACTAGGAAATATGGTACATGATTATATTGTTGTTGGGGTACTAACATAACATTCAATTGGGGCCTTTCAAAGGGGTTGATACTAAAGATACATAGGCTACTAGATTTAGCAAGATGTCTTGTCACATGTTATTTAACTAAGTACTTATGTATAATTTCCTCTTTTATTCAGTTAAGTCAGGAAGAATAGGTGACACCAATTTTAGGTAAGGTTAGGCATTTTTAATATTATAAGGACTTGTAGGGGATCCATTTATTTGACTAGTGAGGGATAAGGAAATGTGGGGCGTGTTTTGGCTACAATAGGAGGTTAGGACCCTAACATGCCCTCCCCCTTAAATAAAAACCTTGTCCTCAAGGCTTGAGATTGGAAACTACTGCAGAAGGGTGGCCTACTCACATGTGGCATCCTCAGGTTGTGTACCCTTCCACTGTACTAATTTTTTTTGAATAATGTGCTGACAGAGACGATACTCATGTTGGGATAGGATTGCTTATGGCTGCAATCAAATGGAACCTTCTTCATTCAGTTCCAAGAGACTAGATTGAATTTGGTACTTGATTCCAATAACTTTATTTAAGAAAGAAACATGAAAAACTGGATGGATCTTAGAGTGACTGAGAAGGGATAACTTGTAATCCACAAGCCCTACGTGCTTGAGGATTTTATAAGGGCCATGAAACTTTGGATAAAATTTATAGTAGTGATCAACTTTGAGGGAAGTGTGCTTATATGGTTGGAGACAAAGAAACACCTGATCGCCTTCAAAAAATTGATGTTTGGAACAACACTGATCAAATTGTTTGTTCATGTAATTATGAGCCATGACCAAATTCTTTTTGAGGGTGTGTACAATGTTATCTTGAACTATAAGGGTTCTTTCCACCTCCTAAACCTTTGATACATCGAGAAAATAAGATAATACAGAGGGTGGCTTTTGACCATAGATCACCTCAAAGGGAGTCAAGCAAGTAACACCATGGTAAGATGTATTGTACCACCACTTAACTAGTGGTAACCATTGAACCCAATGAGATTGGCATTTAGATGCGAAGTAGCTCAAACATGATTCCAAACACTTGTTTACAACTTTGTTTTAACCATTAGTCTCGGGATGATAGGCAGTGACGAGATGCAATTGGGTGCCTTGATAGATGAAAATTTATAACTATAAATTGTTTGTGAAATTTTGATCACGGTCGGAGATAATAGATTGGGCCATTCCATGGATTTTGAAGATATTGTCCATGAAAACTTGAGCCACCGTGGAAGATGTAAATGAGTCTTGGAGGGCACAAAAATGATCATATTTGGAAATACTATCAAACACAACCATGACGACTGATTTATTGATAAATTATGATAATCTGACAATGAATTCCATAGAGATATTGGTCGAGGGAGAGGTTGTAGTGTGCATGGAGTTTTGATTGTTTCTCCCTTGTTGCATTGGCAATTATCACATTCAACCACAAAAGTGCAGATGTCTTGCTTCATTGCTTCCCAGTAAAATGTTTGATCCATCTATATGTTTTGGGAAAGCAATAATTCCTTGCTACCAATGAAGCATTAAGTTCACAGAGCACAATGGATTTAAAGTGGTATTTTTTTTCTCAAATGCATGTGACCTTTGTAGCAAAGATCCTTATTTTTCCAAGTGTATACCAGAGATGCATTGGGGTATTGTTGCAATTGTTGGATGATGTGAGAAACTTTGGGATCTTGGAACCATTCTTGTTGAACTTCCTTTAACCAATCGGTTAAAATGAAAGAGAGTGAAAAGCATAACCCTTTTTCTTCATATTTACTCGAAAGAAAATCAACAACCACGTTTTCTTTTCCATTGTTGTAAATGATCTCATAATTATAGTCAGACATTTTTGTTAACCACTTTTGTTGCTAACTTGTTCCAAAAAATACTTGAGGCTATAATGATTAATTTTATTTTGGAATTTTTGTCCTACCAAGTAAGGATGCTAGATATCTATAACATGCAAAATAACCAATTTTTTTTTTTCATAGATGGATTTTCCCAAGTGTCTCTCAAAAAGTTGTTTATTAGTGAAGACTAATAAAGAACTCAGCCTTTCCCCTATGCTTAACACTCCAAAAAAAAAGTCTTTGTAAAGTGGGACACTTTTCAAATATAAAAAAGATTGATCAACCTCCTCATTCCAACTGAAATCATTTTTCTTAAATGGTTACAATTTTTCCATAATTCTGAACAAACTTTTTATAATGTCAAGTAAACCTCACAAACTTACTTTTAAAACTTTTAAGCAGATGCCAATAATTTTTTCGATTTTTTTAGAATCTAGATCTACACCATTCTTACCAAGAATATATTATACTTTAAAGGTTCCAAAGATACATTTAGACTATTTCAAAAAGAGTTGATGGAGAAAATAAGTGTAAGACTTGAACCACATGGGCAAAGATCTCTTGTTATTCTCTCAACTTTACTTTGCCTCCAATACTCAATTGCTATTAGGTTTGACGTGGAAAAATGAAATGTCTCCCAACTTTACTTTACGTCTCTTGCTATCAGATTTGACGTGGAAAATGAAATGTGTCGGCGTCTATTTAATTCCCTTGAATCCATTGTAGCAGATGACAGAAGTATTGGATGAGAAGAGGACAGAGAAGAAAAATATGACTACAAATACTGATGCTATTGTTCGTCCTGTAGTCAGCAAACAATTCTGGTCTAGTTCAAAAACAGTATTCCTTGTGAGGAAGAGGCCACGTAGTCACTGACAGGAAACGAAGAATTTAGAGTGGAGGGATGCCTTCCCATGGTTAAACACCTAGTTGTTCTTATTTTCATCCTGAAATGCAAAGTTATAGAAAAAAAAGGAAAGAAAATGAGTTTAACTTTTACGAGGTTAATAATAACCTATGTCTCACATATTGATTTTTGCAGTTTATCTTTTTTCCTGTTCAATTTGATAATGAGTTCTTCCAATTTTTCCATTGTCCCCTTTCTAAATAAGTTATTCCAAGAAATAACTCATAAACTAGGAGTGGGTGAAACTCCTCATAAGATGTTTGGTGTACAGTATTTAGTATATTTATTTTTAAGTAAAATGTGAAAATAATATTTATTTATTTTTAATATTCTCAATTTCTTAATTATACTGTAATTTTTATTTCTTAATTATATTAATTTTTTTTTTTAATTTAGTTATAATGATTCAATATTAATATTTTTTAAACCAAAAAACTTTTTTGTAAATGATGTCTCTATTTTTCAATGATTTAACAAAAATCAAAATATTTATTTTACCCCATTTTATGTTAAATTTTACTGATCAAGAAACCCATGTTCATCCTCTTATGCTTGTCCCTTTACCTATATTTTTGTGGCTGTTATAAGGGTTGTCTTTGAAGTGACTCTTGTAATGAAAATCTGGCCATAAATTTGACATTAAGCTTGAACGCTGAGTAGGTGAAAGTGAATGATTCCATAACACATGTTATGGGGAGCATGAAGAGCATGAAGGATATATTAAAGGATAAATAAATAACTCAACACAATCATATTAAAAAAAAGTGGTTGATATTCTTGTTATTTTCCACTTTCCTAAATTAATTATATCAATAAACATCATTTTCCACTTATCCAAATTTGAAATATTTTTAAATTTTAAATTTATTAATCTATATTTAAAGTTTAATTATTAAAAAATTATTATATATGAAAGTTTATTAAACCTTTCAAATTATAAAATTAAATATCTGAAGTTGTATAATTAATTGAAAATGAACATTTTCAAATATTATTTCAATATATAAAAAAAACATAATAATAATAACTTAGATAATTATATAAAAATGTAAAGTTATATAATTATTAAATATCCGAAGTTGTATAATTGATCGAAAAGGGGTGACAAGTGGCAAGAGAGGGGAGACAGGTGGCAGGAGTAGCTCGTGGGGAGAGTTATTACTCCAAACTGCTACTCCCGATGATATTAATTCCCCATGGAATACACCATAGGGGATATTAATTCAGTGTGCCTGTGGACGCCCATGGAGGAGCACTCCATTCATGCCACTGGTACTAGAGGCTTATACCAGTCCCGTCAGCCTTCAATGGTGATGGGAGGGACTTCAATGGCACTCATCGGCCTAAAAACTGACCAAGGCACCTGTTCTCTCCAGATGTTTGCTAACTTTCATCTCTGCTTTGTGCTTCTTGGCCCTCCTGGTCTCTTCGCTTACCTCCTGCGCACTCCCTCAGACCAGTATTGCTCTCACTCCCTGATTCCCACCATACCCCGAGACAGGGGCAAGCCAAGGCATTCCACCAAGAACAAAAATTCCTACACTCGAGATAATCGACTCACAGCTTCTCAAAGAGCCTTGATAGCTCATTTCGGCCAACTTCGCAGACCCTCCAACAAAGCTTAATCCATCCTGTGTATTCCAAAAGAGGAAAACCTACCCACCTCTACCCAGACTCAAGCTCTGCTTCCTCTACACATTCCCAAAACCGAAACCCTATCCCCGAGTGAGCTTTCTCCTCAACCATCCCAACTCGCTTCGGCTCTATCCAACAAAGTCAAGGAGGAAGCACCTCCGTCACCTCAGCATTTGGGCATGAATGTGGAAGAAGTCGAGCTACCTTCTCAGCGTAGCCCGAGCCTTGTCCATTTGCATAAGTCCTCCGAGAATCTCCGCCCCTCCACCTCCCGAGACTTTCAACCACGCTGGTGGGAAGGGGGTTGTATTGTGGAGGAGGAGATCCCCCCAAGTTGGCAATTATCAAAAGATGGGGAAGATACAAGTGAGGTTGGTGCAGGTGGAGGTAATGACGGTGCTGAAGACAAAGGCAAGATCGATGTTAAAGAAGGCAATGCCGGTATTATCAATGGCTCACACCACAAGTTTCATCTCGCAGCGGAGTACTTGGAGCTTCTCTTTGACATCCAGCAGCGGTAGGACGAGCAGGAGCACGGCCAGAGAACCATCCATCAGCGTTTAGATCTGTTGTTTGAAGCACTCTCACACGCTCCCTCTAAAGCTCATTTCCATGCCTGCAAGCAGAAGTACGTCCCGACCTACACAGTCTATGGATGTCCAGGTTCCCCAAAAGCTTGACGCAGCCCACCCAGTGGCAGAACAAGTGGCTACCAAATGGTATACAGATGTAGGCTCATGATGCTATAATACAAGGATCTCTTTTTTTATTTAAAAATAAAATAACTTAAATAATTATATAAAAATATAAAATTATATAATTAAATATTTGAAGTTGTATAATTAATTGACAATAAACATTTTCAAATATTAGTTCAATATAAAAAAACATAATAATAACTTACATAATTATGTAAAAATAAAAGTATAGGTTAATTTTAATACCTACCAGTAAAAAACAAAAATAATAATGAACCCAACCATGAGTTGCTTTAGGTAGAGCTCTATATATGCTTTGGCTGGCTCAAGTGAAGCCATGAATTGCTTTAGGCAGAGCTCTATATATGCTTTGGCAGGCACAAGTGATATTATCTATTATAATTGATAATGAATCCCGTCATGAATTGCTTTACGTAGAGCTCTATATGCTTCCGCAGACACAAGTGATATTTTCTATTATAATTATGAACACATGCAGCAGACTATTTCATTGTGTAATGTATAACGACGATTTACTCCAAGCAATCGACATTCTGTTTGTAAAAGTAAGAGCCACTTTGCATAAGTTTTCTTCAGCATTGAAAGAGGATAAGGTGTTGATAGAGAGTTCTCAATTTTTTTTAAACACAGGGCTTCAATTCAAGATAAGATAAACCAAAATTAATAAAAGTTTGCTCATATAAATAGAATTGTGCCATTGCTTCTGGTAGTATGTCTGCAGATAAGATTTGGACAATTTTATTATGATTCTATTTGGTGGTCCAAATTGACTAAAGCAGTAGTATTGTCCCTGAAAAATAATAAAAGCTTGCTCATACAAATAGTGTTGTGCCATTGCTTCTGGTAGTAGTAGGTACGCAGATAAGATTTGGACAAATTTATTATGATTCTATTTGGTGCTACAAACTGAGTAAAGCAGTAGTATTCTCTGGATAAGATAAGACAAGAAGAGTACTATTTTTAGGGAGCCACTGCTGGCAGTGACAATGTGGTGCATAGTACCAACCCAAACCCTAAAGGTAAACCTAACGCCCAAAAGGTGAAAAAAAAAATGTGTACTAAAAGAGTGAAAACCCTGATAGTAATCCTAAACAATAATCTTAACCGCAAAACAATTAAAAAAACGCGCTTGCCAAAAAAATTATTGGAGAGAAAATATTGAAAAAAATATAACCCCACATTGACATCCATTCCACTTGCTTCTGGCTGAGAAGCTCGGGGTACTTCTTGAATGCTTCATGTGATCTTGGAAACCCTTAGGAGGTCGCCTCAGCTGGATGGTAACCTGTGCAATTAAAACCAAAAAACTTTTAGGTAAAAAAGAGCATTAAAGATATACAGACATAATATGATATAACGATTCCTTTTCTGAAACAGAATACTATGATGGTTCACCAAGAGCTATATAGGGTGTAGAGAATCCCCGAGCCAAGCCGCCTGTACAGATTAAACTTTCCTCTAAATGAAGGGGTTTCCTTGAGGCGTCCAGCAATAAAAAACATGCAGCGTTCCAATCGACCATTAACGACATCGACAATTCACAACATCCATCACGCTTGGCATCCATCGAAATGGATGGCAAGATATTGAAATTGATCACGCTTCGCATCCATCGAAACAAATGGAAAGATATTGAAATTGATGGGTTTCCTTAAGTCGTCTAGCATTACACGACATCAATCAACCATTAACGACATCCATAGAAACGGCTGGGAACATATTGAAATTAATTGCCCAGCGATCCCATGCAATAACTAAAACAACCCCCAACAACACTAGCAAATGAAGGGTGCACCAAGCTGATGCAGGAGCATAGCAAGCAAGCCCAAAGCAGAAGACAACTGCAAGCCCAAAGCAGAAGACAACTAGATATGCACCAGCCCAAAGATATTTTGAATTTCAAAAGGATGGAACATTTATGTAATATAAGAGACATAAGTTGCTCTTAAATGTTTTGAAAATTGTAACACAGATCTTGAGCGGTTGCTTTGCTCTCATCTATTGGTTGTAGACAATTAATGTAATGAATGTAAAGTAGTTGTAGGCTTTAATTTGATTTGATAGCTTAGAGTTGTAGGAGAGAAAACTCTAGAAAGCTCCCTCGTATGTATTTTATTGTATCATTATTTTCATTGTAATTAAGTTGTAGAACAAGAGAGCATAGGAGAGCAAGAGAGTAGAGAAGAACAGAGACTGTAGAAGTTGTATAAGCAGATAGTTGTTGCTATAGAACCCATTTACATAAGCACTTGAGTTAATGTAAGAATGGTTTGACTCAATTTCATGGTGTTGTTATGAATACTATTTGCCTCTAATGAATGATATGTTTACAATTTGCTTATATGCTCTGTTATGCATTTGATTCAATGCTTTGTGTGTATGATTTCATGTTGAATGTATGAAGTCTGTGAGAGGAAGAGTATGAGTTTCAATTGTTTCTAGTCCAAATTCCTGCAACACTGAAAGTCCGCAAAGAGTGCGTTGACAAGATTATGAGTTTTATCTCAGAAAAAATCAGGAGAGATACCGTTGTTCTCATACCAGTAGAAGTGAAGTTATAGTACAGAGTCGTGCAAGGTGTGCACAGGTAGGTTGAAGTCTTAGATGTTTCCAACCCAGTGAGTGGTTGAAGAGGTATTGTCGCAAGGAGTGTGTAGAGTTGGAGAGTTCAGATAATTAGTGATTATCCCGAAGGTCGCAAGGAGTGTGAGTAGAATTCCTTGGAATCCTTGAGTTGCAGCCATAATCAAGCTTAAGAGGGATAGAGTGTTGGAAAGTTCAAGGGATGGACGAGGGTTGAAGAAACTTCGTAGAAACCAAGCTGATGAGGGAAGACGCCAAGTTATTTGGCCAGGAATCTTTGAGAACTTGAACGAACGGTTAAATTTCTCAGAGGGAGAAACACTGATTTTCCGTGGACCGTTGGATCTAGTGGATCGACGAAGAGGTTAAGGTTGAGTGTCTTTTAACACTCGTAATCTCAAGAGAGGTAGAAGTCGTTAGATTAGAATCAACGAGAGTCCTTGGTTTGGGCACTTTGAATTTTGGAATTTCGGAAGTCGGAAGTGTGGAGTAAGTCGTTTTCAGGAATCCTCGATACGCGAAGTCCCGACATGATCTAGACCGTCAGAATGTGGAAAGTTCAGGACTGTTGATCTGTAGCAAGAAGTCGCGAGTTCAGACTTTAAGAAAAATGAGAGATACATCGTGAACTTATGATACGCGAAATCCCGACGTGCTTGGAGGTGGACCCCAGGATTTGACCGGAGATCATATGGTTGAGGCATAAGGGAGGAGCTAGAGACCCATTAGCCCATTTCAGGGTTTCGGGAATTGAAGGAGTCGATGGGGACTCATAATAGAAATCGTGAAGTCACGAAATCTAAAACACCTTTTCTGGTTAAGTCTATGGTCACGCCAGGTGGTCACGTGGAGTAGAGGTTCACTTCTAGTGCATGTTCACGCATGCGTAATTTATAAGAAGGACTTGTGGTACTATATGCATTGAAGGTTCCAGTGGGAACTGAAGATCCATTTCGACTCAAGGAAATAGGAAGATCTAAAGACCGGGAGGTCAAGCAGAACCTGCTGAGGTAGGGGTGCTACGTCACAAGCATCCAAAAATAGTAAAAAAGTAGAAGTAAAAGACTAAATACAGTAAAAAAAACAGATTAATAAATAATCTAAGCATTATTATGCTAAAGAGGTTAATCCTCCTTTTTAATGATGAACAACCATGTTTTCACATGTAGGGAGGTTAATGATTGGAATCTTAGTATTTCATTTTTTGTGACGATAAAGAATATTCTAAGAATATCAAATTATGTCTACATAAAACACACATGTGATTCAAAGATCAATAATTCTATTTCTTTTCAATATATGTAAGCCTTTAGCTTAATTAGTTCGAGGATAGATATCTAAAAATTCAATGGCTAAAATTTTGAGCTTTGGAAGATTAGAATTGAAGCTATTCCAATGGCTATGTCTAGGGAAGAATGAGAGAAACTCATGAGATGGGAAATGAGCAAAATTTGACCTTGTCTTGTATATTTGGTGTTGCATAATGTCTTAGGTGAAGAATTCACAAATAAATTGTGAGACAAGTTGGGAAGCTTGTACCAGTCTAAATCCCTGGTAAATAAGTTGTTCCTTCAGAGTATCTTTTGAGAATGAGTGATGAGATCTTAGTAACAAAGCATTTGAATGCATTCAATACTATACTAATCCAGATATTGTCTATGGATATTAAAATTATGGAGGAGGAGAAATGAAACAGAAGAACATGGAAGGAAGACCAAATATGTCTTAATGGTGATAGGTCGATTGGTCAACGATGATAAGGAAAATTATCTCATAGAAATTCTAATTTGAAGGGTAGATCTAAATCTCTGGTTCAGTCAACAACAGACTATTTGAAGGAGATAGAAGTTAGTACATGATCTGAGGAGAAGAGATGGATCAAGAGAAATACTACTCTAGGTAAACCAGTACACAATCATATCAAGATGTTTGGTTGATCAACTCAAGAGCATCATTTCATATGACACCTCACAAAGAATAGTTATGCAAATATGAGAGATATGAAGGGAGAGATGTATTCTTGGGGGATGAATCGAAAACCAAAATTGTTGGATGGGGAAGAGTCCAACAACAGGATGAGAGGAGTAGAGACCTTTTAGGTGTGCTACATATTCTAGGTTTGGAAAGAAATATGATATTTATCAATAAAATAAGTGATGCAGGTGTGCATACTCTATGTCAGAAGGATATATGTAAAATGATAAGGGGTGTGATGGTCTTAATGAAAGGAATTTGGATTCAAAACCTATACAATTTGTTATGGAATGTCGACTTGAAGGATGAACCAACATTATCGTTCATAAATTCAAATCGACTCGACTTAACTCGGTTTGAGTCGATACAAACTGAATCAAATATCCTTTGTCAACTCGATGTGACCATGTTATGGAACTAGAGGATGAGACACAATGGTGAAAAAAGAATTCAATCTATGCACAACAAGGTATGGTTGAAGGTTTTCTTGATTGTAATCTAAAAGTCATTTTTTTTGAACATTGCATATATGGAAAAACAATCGAGTTAGATACCCGTATTGAGAGACAAAGGAAAAGAGGATTATGGAATTAGTACATAGTGATGTGTTTGGTCCTGTAAGAGTCCCTTCAATAGGTGGAACCCTATATTATGTCTCCTTCATAGATGATTTTTCTAGCAATATCTTTCCAGAGGAAGAAATCAAAGGTTTTTGAGAAATTCAAAGAGTTCAAATCTCCTGTGGAAAACTAGAAAGATAAGAAGATCTAGGTGATGAGAAATGAAAATGGTGGAGAATTCCATGGAAAGGAATTTGAGTAGTCTTGCAAGAAATGTGGTACAACATGCCAAAATACCACACTGTATACCCCACCAAAAAAATGGTGTTGTTGAGAGAATGAACATGATATTGATCGATAAGGCAAGAAGCATTCTAGGTGGTTCAGGGCTTGCATAAGAATTCTGGGTGACACAAAAAAATGTTTGGTAAATAGGTCTCCTTCATAGTGCTAGTCGACTCGACTCCACATGAGGTATGGTTTGGTAAGAATCATTTTCTTTAACATTTCAAAGTATTTGGCTATGATGCATTTTTGCATATTCCTGAGGAAAAGAGGAATATGATGGAAAAGAATGAGGTCAAGTGTATTTTCATTGGGTATAAGGATGGAATGAAATGATATAAGATCTTGGATCCTACATCAAGTAAATAGTGTAAAATCAAGATGTTTTCTTTAGGGAATTCAGAGGAAATTCCAAGTCTGAAGAGGTTCAAACAGAGAAAGATCTAGAGAAGGTGAGATTTGAGTTGAGGGACAACGAAGATGATTCAGATGAGTCACTTGAATTAGATGAAAAGGTGGAACAAGTAACTCCAGTTGTGAGGAAATATAATTGATTAAGAAAACCACCTAAAAGGTATAGTCCACTTGATTTCTATTATACATTTGTGTTAGCTACCATTGAGGAGGAGCCCAATTCTGTCACGAAGGAAGTTGACTTGACATAAGGTAAATTCTGGAAGGATTCCATGGTCAAAGAAATGAATCCTTGTATAAGGATGAGATGTGGGATTTGGTCAAATTAACTAATGAAAGGAAACTCATCCGTAGAAAGTGGTTATTCAATAAAAATATGAGCGTAATAGGTCAAGTCTAGAAATTCAAAAAAGATATTCGCAAGTCGAAGGATTCAAATTCGGTGAGATTTTTTCCCCTATTGCAAAATTAACTTTCATTAGAGTACTACTATCTCTGGTTGCAACATTTGATCTTGAAATAGAGAAAATGGATGTGAAGAAAACATTCCTACATGGGGACCTGAAAGAATAAATCTACATGAAAACAACCCGAAGGATTTGTAGTAAAGGGTAAGAAAGAGCTATCATGCAAGTTGAAAAGATCCCTTTATGGTATAAAACAGTCACCAAGGATGTGGTACCATAAATTTGATACCTACATTCTTAGTTTGGGATTTGGGAGAAGTAAGTTTGATCATTGTGTATATTCCAAGGAAGAAGGTGGGTGTTTCATATATGTAGCTTTCTATGTTGATGACATGTTGGTCAGAAACAACATGGACACAATAAAGGAGGTGAAGAAGAAGCTATTCTCCAAGTTTTTCATGAAGGATCTCGATGCAACAAAATTCATTCTGGGAATGAAGATCAAGAGAGATCAGGAAGTTAGAAACCTTTGGTTGAATCAAAGGAATTACATTGAAACATTTTTGAAGCATTTCAACATGCAGAATTGTAAACTAGTCAAGGTGCTAATTCTTGTGGGAGAAAAACTAACTGTTGAACAATGTCCAAAGACACAGAAATAAATAGAGGACATGGAATGTGTTGCCTATGTAAGTGATTTTTCCATTCAAATGTATGTGGTGGCTTGCATTGGACCAAAAATTTCCCATGCTGTGGGGGTATTGAGTAGATACATGTCGATACCTAGGAAAGAACATTGAGAAACTTTCAAGACAGTGCTTAAGTATATATGTGGCACAAAATATTATGCTATATGCTACCAAGGGAAACTTGAAACTCATAGGAATTAAATGTACATGGATTTGTCAAAGTTGACTAGGATAGATATATGGATCGACAAAGGTCGACTAGTGGATATGTGTTCAAGATGTTCAATGGATAAATCAACTCGATGAGTAAGTGATAGGTGGTCATAGCCTTGTTGAAAAAAAAATCTAAATACATGGAAGCCACTCATGGAAGAAAATAAGTATAATGGTTGCATTGATTGTGTTTAGGGATTGGGTTTGAGTAGAGAGCTATGAAGATCAATTGTGACAGTCAAAGCACAATCATTCTCGCAAAGAACCCAACATACCATTCCATGAAAAAAAATATTGATGCACAATACCATTTCATGAGAGACATGGTGGAAAGAAAGAACATGTTGCTATATAAGGTAGACACTTTGGAAAACATAGCAGGTTGTTTCACCAATTCTATGAGTGTTGTGAACTTCTCTAGGAAATGGGCATTGTTTCCCTAGGTTAGTGAACAAATGTTCATGTTCTCCTGTATCAACAAAGAATACAATAAGTGGGAGAATGTTGGATTGTTATATTCTTTGTAGTAAAAGAACAATCATTTGACTATCTAGTCGAGGTGGATTGTCTAGGAGATAAGTCAATCGACAAGTTAGGTTGAGTCAATGGTTAATTTAAAGGTCAAAGTGATTGACCGAGAAGGTTGAAGTCATTGTTATTGAAGGGAAAGTTGAAAGGTTATCCGACAAGAGGTCATGTGTAAAATCAATGAAGATTGACTGGTAATCCTATTGAAGTCAACTATAAGAGAATCTCGAGATTCGTGGGATTTGTATCCAATCATCTGAATGTATCTGTATCCATTTTTGGGTGCCATGATTTAAGTTTTTTCGTGCTATAAAGCATATAAGTAAGGTTTGTTGTAATTTTGTTAAGTACTTGATGTTCATGAGTGTAAGTTTTAAACTTGTGAAGTAAAGAAATGCATATAGATTCTTAAGGAAAACAAAATTTAATCAATGACTCATACACAAAGATTTTATAATGGAAACCCTCAACCGGGAAAACCTTTCTTATATTCATTATATTGAATTTCACCATTCATCATACAATATATACAATGTTTTTAGGTATTCTGTAGATACCAAAACCCTAATCCCTTAATTCGGGATTAATTTACAAAACCGCTAAAAATAGCAAAAAACGTCCCAAAAAAAATATTTCAGGGTGCTGCCTCGAACACTGCGCGTAACTAGGGGGGGGAATACTTTCCCCCCCCCCGCCCCCCCCCTCGGACCCCCCTAGGAAAGTGCCCTATGCACACGGCACAAAAAAACTGCTAGTATGAGGGATCGTCAGACGCAGTTGTCATATTTGACGCGCCCGCACACACACATGCAAAGAATATAACACATACCCAACATTCTCCCACTTGTTGTTTTCTTTGCATCCATGGGTCGAGGGGATTATATAGTCAACAATCCAGGGCAGCAATGCCCAATGTTACTCTACACTAGGAGAAATTTTCTGTGCTCACAGACTTTGTCAATGAATCTTCAACATTATTCAAAGTGTCAACCTTTTATAGCAACACCTTATTTTCCTCAATCATGTCCCTCAGAAAGTGATATTGAACATCAATATGCTTTGTCTTCGAATGAAAACCTGGGTTCTTTGCCAGGAATATTGCACTCTGACTATCACAATATAATCTCATTGCTTGTTGTACCAACCCAATACTTGAACACAATCTTTGTAACCATATTGCTTCCTTGCTTGCATGAGTGGCTGCCATGTATTCAACTTTTGTAGTTGAGAGTGCCACTACAGCCTGTCTTTTGCTCATCCAACTGATTTCTCCTTCGAATAGGTTAAACACATACTCACATGTAGATCTTTTGCGATCCAGATCTCTAGCCCAGTCTTCATCAACAAAGCCATGTATGTCCACCACTATGTCCAATCTTGGTCTTCCTTGGTAGCACAATCCATAACTGTTGGTGCCACGAAGATACCTGAAGACCCTCTTTACTGTTGTCCAATGCTCTTTCCCTGGTTTTGACATATACCTGCTCAAAAATCCCACTACATGTGAAATGTTCAGTCTAGTACAAACCATTGCATACAACAAATTGCCAACTGCACTGACATACAGAACATGGCAGATGTCCTCTTCTTCTTCCTGTGTCTTGGGACATTGATCTACATATAAATTTACACCTATGGGAATAGGAACCTTGATGTTTTACTTCCATGCATACTAAACCTCTGCAATATCGTCTCAACATATTTTCTTTGATTCAACCAGAGTTTCCTATTTGCACAATCTCTTTTAATCTCCATTCCCAGAATGAAGTTAGCAACATCGAGATCCTTCATGTAAAATTTGGAGGATAACTGTGATTTCACCTCCTTGATAACATCCATGTTATTTCCTACCAACAACATGTCATCATCATGCAACACTACATAAATGAAGTGATTACCAACCTGCTTGGAATATACACAGTGATCAGTCCTGCTTCTTACAAATCCCAATCCAATGATGTATGTGTCAAACTTTTGGTACCACATCCTAGGTGATTGCTTCAGACCATATAGTGACTTATTTATCTTATAGATCAGCTCTTTCTTTCCCTTCACTGCAAAGCCTTCTGGATGCTTCATGTAGATTTATTCTTCCAGATCCCCATGTAGGAATGTTGTCTTCACATCCATCTGTTCCACTTCAAGATCAAAAGCAAAAGCAATAGATAAAAGAAATCTAATAGAAGTTAACTTAGCAAAAGGAGAAAAAATCTCACCAAAGTCAATTCCCTCTACCTGGGAATAACCTTTTGCTACTAACCGAGCTTTGTATTTCTCCACTTTACCTTGTGCATTAAACTTCTTCTTAAAAAACCATTTGCTACAAACAAATTTTCTTCCAATTGGAAACTCAACTATATCCCATGCCTCATTCTTATCCAATGCATCCATTTCTTCAACCATGGCCTTCTTCCATAGTTTACTATCCTCTGAATTCACTGCTTCCCTGACAGTTCTAGGATCATCATCAGTAATAGATAAAGCAAAATTTGAACGAAATCAGGTGGACTATACCTTTCTGGTTGTCTTTTATCTCTCACCGATCTCGTCAATACTGGGGTATGAGGTTCTTCTTCTTCTTCTTCTACTTCCTCTTCTTCAGATGATTCAGATTTTGCATCATCCAGCTCAAGCTCTATTTTCTCAAGTTCGTCTTGCGTTGGTAGGAATTCCTATTTGGACACATCTTTTACCTCTCTGAACACAACATCTCGACTGTAAACAATCTTCTTGGTTTCTGGGTTCCAAAGTTTATAACCTTTCACACCATCTTTATAACCAATAAAGATACATTTTTTAACCTTTTTATCCATCTTACTCCTATTTTCCTTTGGAACATGTACATAAGCATTACAAACAAACACTCTAAGATGTTGAAGAGAGGGTTTCTTTCCAGACCATACCTCGTGTGGAGTTTTATCGTCCAACACTGATGAAGGATATCGATTGACCAGGTAACATGTTGTACCCACTGCCTCTGCCTAGAATTATTGTCCTAACCTGACACCGCTGAGCATGCTCCTTGCTTTTTCCATCAGTGTCCTATTCATCCTTTGTACAACTCCATTCTGCTAAGGAGTGTATGGAGTAGTCTTCTGCCTTGCTATGCCACACTTCTTACATAATTCTTTGAATTCATTTCCGCAAAATTCTCCACGATTATCTGTTCTCAATACCTTTATTTTCTTCTCTGGCTGATTTTCTACCAGAGCCTTAAACTCTTTAAATTTATCAAATACCTCATATTTCTTTCTAAGAAAATAAATCCATGTGTTCCTTGAAAAATCATCTATGAATGAAACATAATAC
>JZKD02S1045631.1:1207522-1227383 GCA_000966675.3 Picea glauca | reverse complement strand
TCTGCTCTTTCTCTTCTTTCTCCTCTTGCTAATACTGAATAATAATTCTACAATGATACAAAGGAGGGTGTCTATATTCCGTTTTCCCTCTCTAACCTAAAAACTGTCTAATCTATAGTTAATTATTCTATCTACCTGCATTAACTCTAAGTAAATGCCTCAGCTACCTAAGGACTAGAGCCTATCCGCTCAAGATCCGTTACAATCTATAAGTGCGCTTCATCACATCAAAACATTAATGCTTGGCGCAGCCATATATTACAATGGTTCAAAAACTTGGATGCTGGCGCTTTCCAGCTGTTCCTTTTCCTTCACGCGCTGCTCGGTTGATAGTTCGTGGATGGATGCTCCTGCATCACTAAGACACAACACGATTCAAGGGAACACAAGGCAACAAGCCACACTCAGTCCAGGAAATGCGTGGCCACAAAAGCCCACAATTATGACACCACATGTCTCAGAAAAATACGGCATACTCAGATTTCCCTGGAGACATGGATCAGTCCATTGGTTTTCCCACGGGTTTCAGGGTACATGACCAGGAAACAATGCAAAGGTCGATCATCCCCGTTTGGGGTTTAGACTGCAGATAGAATGGGTTCCCAAATCACATAGGTTGTCTTCCCTTTTGGGGTTTTAGAGATGCATCGTTATGCAGGGGGCAGACGTAGAGGCCCCAATGGGTTAGATGACGGATGGGAAATGGCAAGCGAACCCCCTTCATGTGAGTGGTTTTCTCAACTATGCATACGTAACTAGAGGTCGACGTCTGAGGCCAACAATTTCAAGTAGAGGATGGAAGAATGGGAGAGAATCCCTTCCATGGTTTGACTCTTGGGTTTTAACTGCATGAGCCTAGGTCGAAACTTGTCTCCCTGGATCTTCATGCACTCCACTTAGCATGTGTTCCCTTTCCAGGAACTTAGAACAACATTCATCAATTTTCCACCTTAGCCTTTAGGAAATAATATTAAAATATTATTCCTCTAGAGGTAAGCCCCCTAGCTTATCCCCTAGGCCCAAATACTTATCCCCCTCCCTTGCCCAACCTTGTGGAAGCTTATTCCCCCATCACTCTTTCTTCGTGGTTGGTCTACATACAACGATGTTTATATTTTATTAATGATCTGCATAATTACATATACAAAATCAGGCTTTTGGCCTTTAACACTTAGGCTCTCTGGCCTAATAAACACATAAGCCCACCATCTTATCAACACTCGTCTCACAAACCTACAAAAGTAGTTTACAATTCATAAATACAACTGGGGCTCATCCTTGGGGTATTACAATCCCCTCCCCTTATTTTTGCATTGTCCTCAGTGCAACTTACTTGCACATATATAATTAAAAAATTCTTCAAAAGCTCCAAGATTTCGCTATTGGAAGCCCATTATCCATCTTTACTTTCACGCACCAATTCTGGTATCCATACTGCAGTTGAAACTCAATTTCTCTATTCCATAGAGTTTCTTCAGGAAAGCATTAAGCTTATTGTTGCTTGTTACATGCTTCAATTAAACTTCATTCGAAGCACCGAATGGCTATAGATCCACATTGTTCCATCCATTGATAAACTCTCAGTAGTGCTATGACTCCATAGACGTAAAAAATCTTCATTTACACCTATTCATTCAGAAGCAACATTAGAACATACATGCAATATATATGCAGACAATTGTAATAACATTATAACCTGTATACAAATTATGAGATACATAGCATATAATGAATAGAGAATTGATACTTATCTTTTGATTGAGAATACTTCCATATCAACATGGTCTAGGCCAAGGTGCCAAACCCCAGCAGCATTCCAACCAACGGTCTCTCTTCCCCACATGCTTGTCCCATCTCAAGAGTGTGCACCTTCACTGTCACACAGTCCATCGGTTGTTATACCTCCCTTTCATTGGACTTCAACAACAGGCTGGACCGAAATTCTTAGAGCATCGTGGCTCGAGGAGTTCCAACTGCCCTCAGAGGTCTCCAATAAACATCTTCCCCAAGCTACTCTTTGTAGTCAACATTCCACTTTAATCAACATCATCTCATCTGCATCACCCACATGGAGTTATCATGAGAAAGAATAAAATAATTCATTTAGGAACTCCAATTAATTCAAAAGGAAATTCAACTTTTTCCCCAAAACATGAAATTCTATTTCATAATTCATCTTGGATTTTGCCATATCATGAATGCATCCATCCTTGTGGTTTTTCACAGGCACCAAACCACATACCATTTTTCCTGTAATGCTTCATCTTTCATACATCCAACAAATTGTCAGTATTTCCTATACATCATAATTCAATTGCAATATGTATAGAACCATATGTAGTGAACTTAGAATTGTCTGTATCTAGCAATTCAATCATAATTACCAAACAATTTAATAAAATAAGACGACTCATCATTCTATGAATATGCATGTTCATAATTAATAACAGTAAGTTCATTATTCCTTTTTCTGAACAAGAATATTTCCTATAGTCAATGCTGATGTGACTACTTGAATTGCAACTTTCCTATTATGTCTAACACCTCCCTAAAATGTTCTCAACTTCACGAGTTAACAACATTACAACTGTTAATAACAATTATTTCCATGCAATAATATATACGCATGTACTTACAAACACATTCAATCATTGCATTTAGTATACAATTCTATCACTTACTATGCATGAGTGCAATTCTCCATGCATACTTATTCAGTGCACCTTGCATTGAATTACGTAATGTTCTTTATCTCAGTCATGTATATCACCATCCATGATTTGGAATTCTAGACAATGTGTTGACACATTATCCACACACTTCCTATTGTCTTCCCAATTAATTGGATGCCTTCCTTTTTGACCCGAACAGTACACCAAGAATATAATTTTGTGGTGTTCATTAGTGTTAGCAAAAATGTTGCAACCCAATTTTTATTTAAAATTAGGAAGCTTTTAGTACCTGTGTGGCTCATAAACTTTCCATATCTGTACCTTTCCATATCCAACCATGTCCTGGTCGCATACATGACTAGATTATTGGCATTCATTCCTATAACAAGTTCTTATCTTTTAATTCTTTGGTTATTACCCCCCTAACCAAATTAACGTGACATTCTGCTATGTCAATGTGTGCATTCAGAAGCTAAAAAGATTTGAATTAATACAATCCTACAACCTTTACCAAATATATTGGTAAGCATTCAATAATATAATCATGTGATTTTATAAAATAACTCTGGCTGAGGAAATTCTTACCTAAATTTCCTTTCAACAATTATGCAAAAAGAGTAATAAAAACTCATACATGCATGATTGCCATTCATAAATTTTATACTACCTGAAAGTATGATGGAAGTAGAAGATTTCATGATTCTTTTATCAAACTTATAACCAACACTTCATCTCTATGTTGCTTCCCTCCTTATGCAAAAACATCACCAACAACACTTGCAAACATGCAAGCATTCTTTCCTCTGGCTGACCCAACAAGCCATATCAGACTTGCTGCCATAGAAATTGCAACAACTTATTTCTCCCTATAAGGATTTTCCTTGATGATCCCAGAAGTCTACAATTCTTCCCGGATTCCTGAATCTTCTTGTTCTCTCATTGTATTCACAGAACATGACTATTTTTGTCCTGAGCACTTTCTAGCCAAATCACTCTTGGATGCCTTTGCATTTATAGTCCCAAACTAAGATGATATTAACCTTTAGCTTTCGTTAATTTCCTGGGTCCAACTATCCCAATATCGTACTTGGATTAATCAAATTCCACACCAATCTATTTTATAGACTCTGGGTTCTTCAATATCCAGTTACTCTTCAGGACTGAACTTCTTCAGCCATTTTTCGACGTAAAACTTTAGTGCTTGAGATTTTCTTGTACTCTCCGCTTCTCTTTTGCTAGCTGTATAGAATTAATTGAAAGTCCTTCTTTTACCTTACCTTCATAGATTAAAGTGATACCTCCAACCTCTTGGGTTGTCACTCATGGCTCTATGTCACTTAAGATGGATTCTTGTCAGGCACCATCTCCTTTGCATTCAAAACCATGCATAAAACCGTTTTCTTCTTCCTAGTTCCTTATTGATTTCACTTTAGAAGTCACTTCACTTTTAAATTATTCTTGACTTGATATCTCCATGCTCTTATGGAAATACCTTCACACCCTTGGAGTGCATAAACAATCCTCTACTATTCTAGCTTTCCTTCCCAAAGTGTTGACATGTATTCCTATTAGCTTGATATCTATCTCATGATTTCTTCTTCCATTATATTAGGATATTCATGGACTTGACTCCATCCAAGAGTTTTTCCTTGTCTACTTTTCATATTTTCCATAACATATTATGTTGATATTAATTTTCATCATTCCATTACTATTTGGATTCCTCTAATTCAACTCATGCATATTCAACTTATGACATTCCATATTTGATGACTTCATGCCATGCTTCCACTGCGCATTTTGATAGCAATAATGGAGGTGCTACCTCCAATATGTAGGGCTGATCCATGGAGATGTCACATCTTATCTCCAAACTCTTTAATATTCCATAAAACCTTCCTTCCTTATTCCCATTCTTTGCATCTCCATACGAACTTATGGTTCATGCATTACCATGTATTGTAGATGGTTTTCTCCACCTAGAATTCACATTTGATGTGCAAAGATTGTCACTTGAACTATCTTCCCCAAACAAGAATTCCATTTGGGGTTTCCATTCTTCTTATCAAACCCAACATCTGATCCAATGATTTCTAAAAAATATTAGATGTAGAATAAATAATTTTCCCAGACCTTCTTCCTTCCTTCTTCTATCTGAAGACATCTCTAGCACTTTCTTTGTTTTAATGTAACCATTACATATGGAATCGTCTTTCCGAGACTTGAATACTTAGAACGAATCAGGGTTGGGGAAAATGAATGACATCGGTAATATGCATAACCCTACCCCAACTCGTATCATCACGAGTTTGAAATAAATGGAAGGGCAGCGCCAGCTTTCCATTAGTCATTACTTGCTTTTGTGCCGGCTAAGAGTCACACCAGCTAGTTAGAAATAAGTAGTTAGATCATGAATTTCCTTCGCTACCCCTACATAAATTCCTTTTCCACTAAATGAAAGTAGGGGTAGGTATGCCACTAATTTCCAATCACAACTTCCTTGTTCAATTCTAAGCCTTGAGAAGAAAGCCATAATCCTTTACAACTCGTGCTTCCTCTCTGATGCACTTCTTGTGCAACGATCTATTTTCTCTGAGCTAATGGCTCTTAGATATTTGTTGGAACCTATCATAAAGTTCTTAGGTCTTCAGTACCTCCCTTATGTAGGTCTGAACCAGATGAAACCCACAAACTTATTGATTTGAGCGTTGCCTCTTATTTTCCCTTTGTTTCTTTATTCCATATGACCGCAGGTGGTGACCAGGTGCTAAGCTAAGAAGTGCTTGATCGCTTATCAAAATCAACGGTCATGTCTTAATGTCACGATGAGCTTGACAGTTCTCATTTACTTCGGAACCTTCAGCCAGGACCAGATCAATGGACCTCATCCTCTTTCATGATCAAGGATCGAGATCTAACTTTGGGACTTTGGCCTTCAAAGGTCTCAGCTTTCCCTGCTTGCTTCCTCCTGGAATGCTTTTACCCATAGTTCACGATCTATCGCCACACGCCCTTCTAGATCTATGGTCCAGATTCACTTTGGGTCTCCATCTCTCCGGGCTTCTGGAGTTTCAACTCTCAACTAAAACTCTTGAAGTGTTTTTTCTAAAAACTATGATCTATTGACACGTACCCCTCCTGGCGATCAATAGCCAAGACATACTTTGGTTATTTAAAACTCTCCTTGACCACAAGATCTCGCTCACGGGTTGTGGATTTTGAGCCACTTGTCCCTCTTAGAAATGAATGGTCCCTAACTCGCTTCAGGACTTTGGGACTTTGGACAGTCAACCCTCAGGTGCACACAAAGGTTAACACTCATTCACCCTACCTTATATCAGACGAATATTGTCTCCTTGCACTCAAATCTGATAGTTAGGATCCGTTCCTTCTCAGTTCTTCTCCTCTGCTTCCCTGAACATTGATCTAATGGTCCATGCTTCTTCCCACAACCGATATGACGGTTGTTGTCGCTCCTCCTCTTGATATTTTAACTTCTTCCGACATGGAAGAGTTTTGTAGATGTTCAAAGGCCTCAGCCTTCGTTCCTCCTGCGAGCCCGACTATCTTGGGTCTCACCTTTTCTCTTGAAAATGTTATCTCTTCTAAGATTTTCGATTCTCTCAGACCAACGATACCGAAGGACTCCGTTACTACACGGATTTCCTAAGGGGATCACGACCATCCTCTCACAATGGTTCTTAAGTCATTGATAGTTTGGGTAAATTGACTATCATCTACTTTCTAGATCTGACGGTCGGGATGTTTCCCGAGCATCCTCAAATCTAAGGCTCAGAGTTAACTTTGGGACTTCAGAACTTTGAGGATTTTACATCCCCTACGAAGAACGTGTACAATTCTATGAACTCGTGAAGTCCGAATGGATCCAAGGGTTAATTCCCACACCCTTTCCCATATCCAATGGTCATAATAGACCGTGGCTCTTTCCAAATAGATTTTCATCCATTCTCCTTCTAAACAAGGGGACCTTCCCTTTCAATACTTAGACCTCGCTACTCTTCTTGAACTTTGAAAGCTCTGAAATACTTAAGAGCTCGGTGATCTTTCTCCTAAATTCAACATTTAGAAGGGTCTTTTGCACACTCTCCAGATCTGATGGTCGTAAGGGTTTTCCATTTTCTTCCGAACAGATCCTATAGTTCCCATTAATCTGTGGTCCAACACCACTTATGTCACGGTTTTACGATACCTCTACTCCTCCTAATCTTCTTAACACAGCCAAGGTAATCCTCTTGGCACTCATGGGTGTTTCTGAGGTCCATAATTGGTTCCTCTTAACACAATTTCCTCTTGAAACCTTGAGTCCAATGACCACTTATCCCGCCCATCCAGGCTCATTGTTGAAACCATGGGTCAAAACTTGATTTTTGTTCATTTCGACAATAACTCCTTCCAAAACTATTGCTTCAATTTATATTAACATGGCCAATCCAGGATCAATGTTGTAACCATGCTCTGATACCATATTGTAACAACCCCAGCCACCAACAGGCTGGGTAATGCTACCATGTAGAATTTACAACTTATATAAATATATATATAAGATGCATTTTAATCGAATTAAAACACTTAACACGGAATTACTTCTACCATATAGATGAAATTGAGATTAACAGTAAGTCCACATGCCACAGAACACATGATACATTTCAAGTAACCCAAACATGCATAAAATACATAAATTATACACATAAATGATACTTATCTTTTAGCTGGAGTAAATCCACCAACTGCGTCCGAACCTTCCACAAAACTCCTAGCCATAGACCACGTTACTCATCATGCTCAGCAGTAGATCACCCCCGAGATGGAACTAAGCTCCACCTAGAAAGGGAACTCTAGGATTGGCAAGGACAACAAGGAAGTTGCATAAAGAACATGAAGGATCTTTTATCCCAGGATCCACTTATGCCCAAAGCTCACATACCCTCATTACCCACATGAATTCTCCACTCCAGGAGAGTACACCTTCACTACTACAATTCCATCAGCCAGTACACCTCCCTTACCTTGGGCTTCAACAAAAGGTTGGACCAGAAGTCTCAGAATATTGTAGCTGCTACGGGACTCCCTTCCAGGAGAACTCACTTCCCAACAAACTCTCTCTCCTAGGAGAGATTCTCATAGGCCCGACAGACTGCTTCTTTAATTCAACTCTTAAGCAATACTGCAACAACATTCAGCTAGCATACAGGTGACAACAACAACAACAACAGTTATGGACACCAAAAATAGAAACAACCTAACACTAAGACACAACACGGTTCAGGCGAACACAAGGCAGTGAGCCACACTCAGTCTAGGAACTGCATGGCCACAACAGCCCACAATTATGACACCACATGGCTAAAAAAAATACGGGATACTCGGATTTCCCCAGAGACACAGATCAGTCCGTCTGTTTTCCCATGAGATTCAGGGTACGTGACCAGGAAACAATGCAAAGGTCGATCATCCTGGTTTCGGGTTCAGACTGCGGATAGACTAGGTTCCTGAATCACACAGGTCAGCTTCCCTTTCTATTTTTCAAAGATGCATCGCTATGCAGAGGGCAGACGCAGAGGCCCCAATGAGTTAGATGACGGATGGGAAATGGCAAGTGAACCCCCTTCCTGTGAGTGGTTTTCTCAATTGTGCGTAGGTAACCAGAGGTCGACGTCCGAGGCCAATGCATTTAGGCAAAGGATGGAAGAATGGGAGTGAATCCCTTCCATGGTTTGACTCTTGGGTTTTAACTGCATGAACCCAGGTCGACACCTGTCTCCCTGGAGCTGCATGCACTCCACTTAGCATGTGTTCCCTTTCCAGTAACTTAGGACAACATTCATCAATTGTCCACCTTAGCCTTTAGGAAATAATATTAAAATATTATTCTTCTAGATGTAATCCCCCTAGCTTAGCCCCTAGGCCCAAATACTTATCCCCCTCCCTTGCCCTACCTTGTGGAATCTTAGTCCCCCATCACTCTTTTTTCGTGGTCAGTCTACACATAACGATGTTTATATTTTATTAATGATCTGCATAATTACATATACAAAATCAGGCTCCTGGCCTTTAACAGTTAGGCTCTCCGGCCTAATAAACACATAAGACCACTAGCTTATCAACACTCGGCTCACCATCCTACAAAACTTGTTTAGAATTCATAAATACAACTAGGTCTCGTCCTTGGGTATTACATGAAAGGTCCTCATTTTTTCTTCTTTCTGAGGGAAATATTTATGCATGTGATATTCTTTACATCCACAACATTTGATTAGTAGCCTTCCCATTTATCCCAATGAGTCTTCCATCTTGTATTCATTTTGAGCAGGTTGATTTTGTTGATATGCGTTAGGAATGTTTCTATTAAAACAAGGTTTGAATCCCTTCATTCTCTAATCTTATTTCTCTTTCTTCTTTTCCTTCCACGATTTATGAAAAAATTCTCTACCTTTTCCTTGCTCATAGAGGTGCTTGGATTCTATAATGGTTTTAGCCAAAGTCTTGGGTTCATCAAATTTAATTTATCTTTATAAAAGGATGGAAGTCCACTTATAATCCTCTTTGATAAATCCCACATACTTCAACAACTCCAAGAACTTCTTTTCATATTCTTCTATGGTCATGCTTCCCATCTTGAGTTCAAAGAACTCCTGCATCTTCTTTTCATATTTTTTCTTTAAAATATACTCATGATGAAATTATTTCTTGCATTGATTCTAAGAAATCCCATTCTCATCAGTGTGCTCGACTTGTTTCAACTGATTCCACCACATATAAGCTTTTCCATGCAAATGGTATATGGAAACCTTGGCTTCTAGGTTAGATGAGTAGTTATGCAATTGGAAATAATTTATAATTTCAAGGAACATAGTTTCAACATCATATCCCTTTCTATTTTCACCATCAAAGGCTAGTGTCTTAAGACTCCTAAGCTCTCCTTGCAATATTTCCAAATCACATATTATTATTTGATGCCTAACATGAGACACTTCTGGGATTCTCCTTGACTCTTTAGATGGATATTACTTTCTGGATGAATGAGTAGGTGAGTAATGATGTCTTTGAGCTATACTAACACTTATTGAGTGCTTGGATCCTCTGTAGTTATCTCTTCTTGCATGGGGTCTCCCTTATTCCTCATGTCTTGAGCCTTATCCATTTTTCACTTGTCTTTGCAACTGGTTTAAGAATTTCATAAGATGAGTATTGATTTGATTTTGATCCTGTTGTTCTCTCATTATATTATCATTATCATGTCTATAACTCTACACTTCCACTCTCAAAGTCCTCATAGTCTCTATCAATTTTGCTAGCTCCACCCTACTCCTATGTCCATTATATTATGTCTCCTCATTACCCAAACTGATATTTTGGCCTTTAGCATCTCTTTCATGATTGCAGTCTCTTTGTGCATCCTCCATGTCTCTGACCTACAATCCCAAGATTTAATTTATTTTCTGATATGCTTAATTATGAAAAATGTCCAAGCAAACATTTATGTTAAAATCATGCATATTATAAAAAAATGTCATTTAATGTTTTAGGTTCTTCTTCTCAATTCATGAAGAATCATATCATACTTCTCCAATTTATAATCTTTCAAGAGTATTATTCTTTGAATCTTATTTCCAATGACTATTCATGTGCCCTGTTCTGATCTCTAAGCTTAAAGTTATGGTTTCCCTAAAAACCATTTTCACCCAATTTATACACTTTCTCCACTAGTACAATTTGACTAGGTGTCAAACTTTTGCCAACTGCACAAAAAAATCCATTAAGAACCAAGAATTTTTTTGTATAGGGAACTGATAATATTCATGATGGTGAAAAAAAAACAACTTTTATATTCTCCATCTGTTGTTTGAGTAATATTTTCAATCTGTTGCTCCAGTAAGATTCTACAACAATATGAAATTTAAAACTTTGTCATTTTTACAATTTCTCTGAACTTGGACCTTTTAGAACAATTGGTTATCTCTCAAACTGTACACCTCTGGAACAATTTCAATAAATAAAACTTGTCTTGAATGATGAATATGTAAAATTTTCATTAAATAAATTTTTCTAATTTTTTGATCCGAGGTCCTTTTCCTTTGAAAATCCCAAAACTCCCTCGAAAGTGGCCCGAAATAGTGGATTTTCCATGTTTCACCATCCCCATTCCAAAAAACTTATAATATGGTCATTCCTTCACTAGGTATTTTCATTTTTTCTTTTTGAACTCTCTCTAAAAAATTCATCTTAATCTAGATCTCAATCATTGAACTTGACACAGATATTTAAAAACCACTATTTTAGGATTTATGGGTAATTTAAGCAGAAACGATGAGTGGATGTCACTAGAAATTTTGTATCCCTCCTCACTATGGACATACCCATAAAATTTCATCTGATTCTGAGTTATTAGGGTCTTTTTATAGCCAAAATATCATTTTGGATTAAGAATTTTTTGACACAGAGAATATTGTTTGATATGTGGGATCTATTGATGTGGTTGTTTATGTGGCACCACAAGTCTACATGAAACCATGATGGGATGCCATGTCACCCCTCCATCTGTCCTATCCCTGCCTCGTCATCATTTGTTAATACCATCTCTCTCTCTCTCTCTTACCCTTTACATCTCTTTTTCATATTTTCTTTTTCCTTTATTCTTTAATTTATAATAAAAACATATTATGAAATGCAGACCCACCTGTATCATCTGCCACATGATACCTGATCTACTTTTGGAGGGTATAGGGGTCCCACCTCCCTTGATGTACCTCCACTTGGAATCCTTTTGTCGTTTGCAGTCATGGGTGGGTCCCATCTCTCACCTTTACCCTTCTAGTGTGCAATAGGTTCGTTCCTCAGATCTAGCGACAGAGAATCATAGTTTATCAATGATTGTGGTTGATTTTGGAGCTTGAAGCGAACGAGAGCTAAAAAAGAAAAAAGATTTGTTACCACCATACCACCTAGTGTATACATGGTAGCCTCACATCCATTTTGGAGGTTTTTAAAACATTTAAAAAACCGTTGATACCACTTATGGTATTGATTTTCCACCCCTCTCGTCGTGGCACTACGTTACCACTTGGGCCTATAATAGTGGCCCTGCCCCCACTCCATTGAGAATTACACCATAGAAATGCTACCATTGTAGTCCACGTCACCATCACCATGTCACCTGACAAATAGCCTCCATGTCATCACTGATGTCATTGTACAAAAAAATTCCAATTTTTCCAAATTTCTCAAAAATGGCTATTTTCAAGAAAATTCCTTTGGCAGTCCAAACACTCTCTGACTCGGCCTCTGTGAAGATAAATAATTTTCCCACTTGTGTGTAGGCCCATACAACCCAAGAGATGTAAATCAGTGTTTAATACCAAACTGTAATGAACCCATTGCCCGAGTACCTCTAAAATTCACTTTTTGGGGGTGAGTTTAGAAATCTAATAGCATTCTTAAGTAATCAAGAAGCATCAACGAAAAACAAGAACTCATTCTATTATCAGGAAAAACTAATATATGAAAATAAATGTAGAGAAACATAGAACATAAATAATCTTTAAAATAAAATTGCATCGACTAGTTGCAAACGTTGGATGTTCCCCCCAACTTTAGGCTCTATTGCACATAAAATATCTACAATAGGAAACACATGAGCCAAGGCTATGAATCCACAAGGACGTGTTCTATGTCGACTCTAATACACACACCAGTCAACTATAAGCTCTCACAGTTGTCTCAACCACTCAACAAATCCTATTTTTCTAGCTCTCTTTCCCCTTTCAACTTGCACAATCCAAAGAAATGAACCCCCATTTTCTACAATGTACTCTATCAGGCTGTTCCACTTCTTTTCCAGGGCACTAGTGCTACTAGTCATGAAATATCAATGCTAAAAACTCCAATGATTCTTAGTTGTGGAAAGTTATTTCACAACTTCCATCATTCTCATGCACACATGAATTAATTTCTTGTTGGAAAATACCAATAGATACTTACAACCAACTAGCAATGGCTCTGTACCTCCAAAATTCATTTCCATTCCCCAACCAAGAACATGACTAGAAAAATAATGAATGAAGAATGAATTGTGTAAGCCCCCAACAACCAAAAACATGGTTGTTATGATTACATGCAATAATGCACCGTGTAGCTTCCCTAAGAAGCTCACGTAACCACTTTTCCCAACTAAATCCAAGATGGATGAATAAACTCTGATAAAATGGCTAAGCCCATTTAGCCTCCTCTCTCGTGGAATCACGGCCCTCTATAACGTTGTACGTGTTCATTTGAAGCTAATGATGCATTTTTGTTATCAATATTCAAAGTATTACATTGGTATTCTCTTCGACCTTTCAACTTTATAGGCATTCCAATCTTTCATAAAATTTACAAAAATACATTATTAATTTTGGGACTCAAAATTGGGGTATTACATTCATAATCTCCTCGATACTAACAACTATATTGATCCATAGCTTAACACCCAATTGATCCATGATCACTATTTACATATCATGAAAGGTCAGGTGTTGATGATCGATTGTGAGAAACTCATATGTAAAATTATTTTATTTTACATTAATATATTTCCACAAGTGGCCACATCGGTTGGGGTCATGCATTATTTCCCTCTTTGGGTTTTAACCATGTAATACACTAGTGCACCAATGTTTGGCCCGTTTGTGTGAGTTGTTTCTTAAGGTGTTTGACATATGTGAAAATACCCTATTTGTTGAACAATTTTTTGTGCCATTAATATGTTTTGCATAATAAAAATGGGTCTTAGGTCCTTTACCATGGCCAAGGGAGGAAAATAAGGACCTTACACTGAAAACAAAGCTTCTCAAGTTCAAGAGACATGAATTGAGACTCAAGCAACAACATTGATCCTTTCTAATTAATGTTTGGTGACTATGTGGGATATATGTGTCATTAGGAGTTTTTCATAACACATATGGGAGTGAGGGCTTATACCATGGTTGCAAGAGGAAAACAAGGGCCTCGGGCCCTAAAAGAAGATTTGTAAAGTTCAATGGCCATGAACAAGGCCTATCACTGTGAATATGGGCACTATTGATATATTTACATATTAAGAATGGGTGTGAGGACCAATTCCATGGCCAGGAAAGGAAAACAAGGGCCTTGGGCCCTAAACAAAGCTTGTCTCTATGTTTATAGCCATGAACAAAGGTATCATAGCAATCGACATAAAGGATATATTCTACTATATCATGAGCATTTGGAAAAGGGGAAAGAATAACATGAGATTATGAATTTATATTCACAATAGTGTGTGCACTCTCTTGGAACAAACATGCACATTATAACACACACATTCATTGGAAAAATAGTACATTCTTATAACTCATGCATGTTACTTAAATTAAACATTTTCTTTGTGGAACTAAGAATTATAATTTAAGTGTTTTACATGCTTGTTGACTTGGTTGCTTCAAATTTAGGTTTGGTATGACAATCTTGGTGGTTTGAACTGCAAAAACAATAAAACCATGTCACTTACATGAATATTTTGTTGGAAAACTACATACAATAATACAATATCTCCAAAAGAAAATTTCCATAGATGATACTTAGGCTCAACATGTCACTTATGGAAGCACTTCCCCTCATTCCCAAAATTATACCCTCAACATATCACTTATATGAATAAAACATAGGTGGGAGAATAGGACTTCATCTCACAATTACTTAGACTAAAACCAATTAACAAATTAAGGAATCTATATACAACATGTTGGGAACCAATTAACAAATTGAAGAATCTATATACAACATGCATGTTGAGATAAATGTTTTAAAACCTTTTTATAAATGCCTTAACTTCCTACAATATGCATGTTGAGATAAATGTTTTAAAACTTTTTATAAATTCCCTTAATTCCCTGCTGTGCTAAGCAAAGGTCTTAAGGGAGTTCAGAAATTTTCTTAATAATTTTCTTAAAATAGGACACTGGATGTCAATAGACTTTAGACTCTCTGCTACCTATTGGATGTAAATAGAGTTTAGACTCTCTGCTACCTACATTGTTATCCTATGTTATCCGCAAATAAATTTGACATAAGCTATTACATAATCTGCTGCACTAAATAAACAAATGAGATTGACATGATAATCTCTATTGGATAATCTCCGGTCGCAATTAAAAAAATCTCCAACGCCAACCTATACAAAAAAAGGCTCACCAAAAATTTCAATCATCTTCTCTAATAGGTAATCTCCATCATCATCCACTCTTCCTTGTGGTTCAAATCTGCAAGCAATGGTTGCAAAATTTAACTTGAAAAATAACAACGCCTGAAACACAATACTAACCCAACGGACTGTGTGGAGCTTGGAATCTTCTACCTTGTTTTAGAGTGGTTCTTCCCTGAAATTCCCTCCTGATGGAATTCTTTGATGGGTTTGCTCGGACTTGAAATTGGGACATATATTGGAATCTTCTACCTCGTTGTACAGTGGTCCTTCCCTGAAATTCCCTCTTGATGGAATTCGTTGATGGGTTTGCTAGGAATTGAAATTGGGACATATAGATACAAACATTATTTAAAACCTTTTACAGTAAACCTCCACTCGCAAAAATCGATGATAAAATTGAGGAATTGTGGAAAATGAAGGAAAAATATATTTCCAGAATTGGCAGAGGTGGTGGTTACCGTCTCTCGCCACGTTCTGACCACCAAATTCTGAAGTTCTCCAGCTAAAGCAGAGGAGAGCAAACCAAATCTGAGAGAGCTCACGGTAAAACACTTGAAAACGAAATGATCTGAAGTGCATTTGTTTCGGACCTGTAGCTTAGGTTTAACCATAACCCCCACGTGGGAAATGCAAAATTGGAAAATTGCATACCCCACATGGAAATGCATCCCCCATGGTTATCTCCATAAATACAAGTGGTTATGGCACATCAGAAGCTATGCCCTCATGTGGAGAGAAATCCAAGAGAAAAGAAGAGACGTGGATTTACAATTCGGCGTTCCCTTCTGAAATCACTTATCTTTCAACTTCAAAACCTCATTAACCTGGAGTTACATGGTGATAAAGTTTTCCTAATGTGAGAAATCTAAAATTGTCAAACAACGAACAGTACATTGATTCTGTACATAGTTTTGTGAATATGTGCAGCATCTCCCAAGATAGAAAACTTCATCATCAAATGTTTTGTTGGTTTGGAAAACTTTCCAATGGGGGATTTCCAATATTGAAGTGTTTGCAAATGAAACACTCCAATCAGTTGAAAGACATCACCGAATTACACAGGCAGACTAATATTCTTTAAAAAGTAACGTGTACAATGGGGAGTTTCCAATATTGAAGTGTTTGCACATGAAACAGTCCAATAAGTTGAAAAACATCACCGAATAATTACACAGGTGGACTAATATTCTTTAAAATATAACGTTTAAAGGATACGATGAGAAGATAGCATGTAGAAGGGCGGGCGTACCTAAAAACTTTTGAAAGACCATCCCATCAAATTGACTATATATGGCTACACACTAGCATAGCCGACTCGCGGCTGGTGAACGCCTATACGTGTCGGCTGCTCACAACATCACCCATATCATAATATAAGCTGTCAATAGAATTCGGATGCTTCATTATTAGCATTGAAATACCAAGCTTAAAAATAAAGTCAAAATCATTGAATAACCTTGAAAGCGACTTGATATGCAAGGATCCAGAGGATTCGTTATGCAAGGTTAAGCGATCCAGCGGATTCGATATGCACTGATCTAGTAGATTCCATTCTAACGATTCAGGGGATCAGCCATCCACCAGATTTGATATGTAGTTCTGCAGAGCTACTTGATAATGTACAGATAATTAGTATATTATGAACTTCGACGCTGAGTGCTATTACCGAATTCAATAACTATCAATAACTATGTTGAGCTTCGGCTCCAACAACTTTTGCAACTTACAAAATATAACTGAATTCAATAACTATGTGGAGCTCCGGCTCCAACAACTTTTGCAACATACAAACCACCATAACTATCAATAATAACTATGTTGAGGTTCGGCTCCAACAACTTTTGCAACTTACAAAATATAACTGAATTCAATAACTATGTCGAGCTCCGGCCCCAACAACTTTTGCAACATACAAAAAAACATAGAGTTTGTGCTTTCAAACATCTTCAACTATCGATTCTTCTCTGTTCTATGTATATTCAACTACTTATAGACTTGGACATATATAGATAAAGCGCCTAAAACAATTAAGATGACAATAAATTTCAACTAACTCTTATTTGCATAAAAGATCTCGAGAAAGATAAAGTTCAACTCATTAAATAAACTCGTCTTAACACTCTTCCTTGACGTGTTTGAGACACTAATGTCTCTGTTTCTTGAGAAAGATAAAGTTCGACTCATTAAATAAATTCGTCCTAACACTCTTCCTTGACGTGTTTGACAGACTAACGTCTCTGTTTTCGTGAGATACAGTCATTAATATTTCCAACACTCTCCCAAGATAAGTAGGTGAGTTTATAAAAATACAAAAGTTTACATCAAAAATTTGAATTGACATGAACTGTCAAATATCTGCGACTACGTTGACTCCTAGACAACTGCGCAGTTTTTGAAATGCATCCCTTGCCGAAGCTTTTGTAAATATATGACTAGTTCTTTAGACCTGCAAAACTCAAAAAAATTCTTGGTTATTCACTAATTCTGTGATAAAATGATACATTGTATCAATGTGTTTGGTTTTCTTGTGAAACATGTGATTCTTTGATAACATGATGGCCAAATTGTTGTCACAAAACACTATAGTTGGTTCATGTTGTTGCAATATTTCACAATGGGCTGCTTCCTTGATGCCCATGAAACTATGCCTGTTCCAAAATGAAATGTGTACCCAAAGGTACTTTTCCTATCATCTATGTTGCGTCCAAAATCATTGTCAGTGTATCCAATAAGTATGAAATCTTCTGAAGTAGAATACATAATGTTAAAATCTCTTGTTCCATTCACATATCTTGGAATTCTCTTTCCTACCTTCCAATGTAATTCTTTTGGAGTTTCCATGAACCCTGAAATTAGACTCACTCCATACTTAATATCAGGCCTTGTTGTTTTCAGATACATAAGGCTTCCTACCAAGATTTTAAACAGTGTTGGATCCACTTTATATCCTTCATCTTCCTTTCTTAACTTTAATCTTCTTATGACATGTGTTGGGGCTGCTTTGGAATTTATCATGTTGAATCTTTTCAAGATTTCATGCACATACTTAGATTATGAGATAAATATACTAGATTTGGACTGATGAACTTCAATACTCAAATATCTCATAAGCCCCAAATGGGTCATTTCAAATTCATCCTTCATGACTAACATAAAATCTTCTATGTCAAAATCATGTGTAAAAATCAAATAATCCACATTTAAGAAGAAAATTAACATATTACCTTGCTAATTTGCTTTGGTGTACAATGTTGGCTCACATTCACTTCTGTGAAATCCATTCCGAGTGAGATAAAAATCGCATATGCGACTGTACCAAGCTTTGGGAGCTTGCTTTAATCCATACAATGCCTTCTTCAATCTTTATACCTTCTTTTCTTGTCCTGGAAACTTATATCCTTGTGGTTGTTACACATATATTTCTTCTTCTAAATGTCTATTCAAGAATGCAGATTTTACATCTATTTGGTAAACAAGCCATTTTTTATGCACATCAATGGCCAACACAATTATGACTGTGTCCATGCATGCAACTAGTGCAAAGTTTCATTAAAATCAATCCGAGGTTGTTGTGTAAAACCTTTTGCAACTAATATTTTTTTTTTCTTTTGCAGATTCCCATATCCATCTTGCTTAGTTTTATAAATCTACTTGACACTTATCTCACAACTCCTTCAAAAGTTAATGGATCATCTATTTGTGAAAACATAGCAAAAATTGAAAATGAATTTGTTGTGTCAACGTTATAGATGTCGAGTAGACTTCTTTTCTTTCTTGGTTACAGGCTTGCTAATGTTGGATCTGAAGATGTAGAACTACTCAAACTACTTACTGGAGTAGTTTGAGCTCAGTCTTGTATCGCAGTTTCAAAAGTGGAAGAAAATGCACACTAAATTGTACATGGTGTTTGAACCACTTCATCCTCCATATCATCATGCACAATAACATCAATGATTTTGACTGTGCTTTCTATGCTTCCATCCCATGCTTCATTCTCCACAAATTGAACATTGCAACTGATTATGACTTTTCTTGCAACAAGATCATACAACTTGTATGCTTTTGTATCCTCAGAATACCCAATAAATATACATTTATTTCCTTTGTTATCTAACTTCTTTCTCAATTCATCTAGAACATGTGTGTATGTGATATAACCAAAAAAAAGAACATGTGTCAGACATTTGTTCATGATGTACACTCCAGTTGCTACTACCTCACTCCAATACTCATTTGATAAATTTTTGGTTGCCAACATAGTACATGACATTTCCATGATGGTTCAATTCTTCCTTTCTACAACACCATTATGTTGTGGTGTATATCGTGCAGTGAATTGCTTGTAAATCCCATGAACTTTACAAAAGTTATGAAACTCTCTTGAAACATATTCTCCTCCTCTATCAGTTCTTAGAACGTTGATGTAATAATCAATTTGATTCTCCACAAGTGATTTGAACTGCTGAAAACAAACCAATGCATCAAATTTAAGTTTTAGGAAATAAATCCATGTTTTTCTTGAGAAATCATCAATGAATGTAAAAAAATGGGCATTTCCTCCTATAGATGGTGTTTTTATTTGATCCAGGTGGATATTGGTGGCCACCCACCTATTTCACTTGGACCCCCACCATTGCTTCTTTCATTTTTTCAGTTTTCGCACAGTTGCTATTTTTAGCAGTTTTTTTCGGGTCCTGAACTTCCGGGGCCATTTTGAGGCCCTAAACGATGTTTTTTTGGGTATGTTTCTCTTGCAAAATAACATATAACAATGCTATTTTGTCTCAAGAGTTGTAGGCCTCAGATAGATCTTTCCAACAAGCTATCATACACCTAAAACGAAGATCGTACGCAAAAGTTACGACCCCGGGAAGTTGATGCACCAACTTACCCAAACATGGCCCACATGACTTTTGGCGCTTCATCTCCTAGGGTTAGGTTTTTGGATGTCTAGGACTTTTGGCAT
>JZKD02S1045631.1:1168308-1186307 GCA_000966675.3 Picea glauca | reverse complement strand
CTTCTGTAATAAACCTGCGTATACATGCAGAGGCTAGTTCACTTGGAGAAGTCTTGCTCTATAAGAATTGTTTTTCCTTTTTTAAAAAACAAAGTTTCGCATATATTTTGAAAACTCTGTACTTTGTCATCATTCTGTCAAATCTCGAGTAAAACCAAATTAATAAAAAATCCGATCTTATTTTCATCATGGATTTAACTTAAATTTTCATTAATGTAATGAATATTGGGTGGCTTGACAGGGACTCTTAGTTATGTAGAGTAAATGAACGAACACCTCGTAGAGTGTGCCAACCTTGAAGCGCGGGACGTAATCCGTTTGAAAAAAGTTTCCAAATTTAATGACTTAAAGCTTTCCTTACTTTTCGTCATCTCGTGAATTTCCCTTCAACGTTTTGATTTTGTAACTCGCGAGACCGCGAGTTCCGATCTTACCATTAATTAACCATGGTTTTAACGTGGCGGATCCTTAATGACGTGATTAACTCAATTGCCAAATCATTGAATAATATTTTTGGAATTTATGAAGGGTTACACATAAATCAAATGATTTTATATATGTCATGCATATAAATAGGGGAATAATGTGTGTGCCCTAGAAAATGCTCAAATTATGGATTGAATCAACTAAGAAACTAACAACTAGGTGTTAGAAAAATAAGATCACGGAGCAATAAAATAAAATAAATGTAGAAATAAAACATAGAAGATACACAATATAATAAAGACACATATATACATGGTTCACCCAGTGTGGGCTATGTCCACAAGAGAAATAGCTAGGTCCTTTCTTTATTATTATCTAGAAAATGAAGGGATACAATCAACAACATACCCACTGTAACTTCCTCTTATTTCTCTCACAATCTCACTCAGAATACAATATTCATAATGATACATAGTCGCAATACATTTCCCTCATAAAAGAGGGGTTCCTTCAAGGGAAAAAAACCCTAACATAAATTATATCCTCATATATGTGACCTTATAATGAACGGTTCATATTTACAATGAAATTACAATATAGATTTACAAGGAAAAATTTTCTTCGGGGGCTTGCTTGCCCCTAGACCCCAAAGGGGGGGTAACCCCTCCTATACTCCCCTACATGGAGGAGTGTACATTCTTATGGGGTGTAAAGTATTCATGGGGTATAATCATGGATGAAAACAAATACCTCTTAATCAAGAAGATAATCAAGATCCAAAACCAACAATCTCCCACTTGGAGACTGATCTCAACAACTCCACCACTGTTGTATATGTTGGACTATGATCCTTATTGGACCTGGAAAATTTTTCATATTCATCTTCATCCTTGAATACCAACTGAAACTGAGAAGGAACTTAGTTTATCCTTGGTTACTCCCTTAGTTAACATGTTTGCAGGATTTTGGCTAGTCTGTATCTTTTCCAACTTCAAATGTCCATCTTCCAAGATAGATCGTATGAAATAGTAACTGATATGTATATTCTTAGTGTTTGAATGGAAGGTTGATTTCTTTTCAATATGAATGGCACTCTCACTGTCACAATACAACCTATTGTTCTCCTTCTTCTTTCCCAATTCCTCCATAAACCTCTGTAACCAAATTATCTCTTTACTAACCTCTGTAGCAACAACAAACTCTTCCTATGTTGTTGAAAGTGAAACAAACTTTTGCAATTTCAAAATCCAACTTACTATTGTACCACCTATAGTAAAAACATACCCTGCGGTGCTCCTCATGCTATATTTATCACCCACCATATCTGAATCAACATATTATTGTAGAACAATGTCTAAACCTCCAAAACATAATGCATGAGTAGTAGTACCTCTCAAATACCTGAGAATCCACTTTACTTCCTCCCAATGTTCTTTACCTGGATTTTTCATATACCTTATCAAAACTCCCACCGTATGTGGAATATCTGGTCTTGTGAAAACAATCGCATACATCAAGCTGCCAATTGTTGATGAATAAGGGACCCTGGACATGTATTCTATCTCCTCCTATGTCTTGGGACACATTTCCTTAGTTAATTTGAAATGGCTGGCCAAAGCTGTACTAACTGGTTTTTCATTCTACATTCTAAACCTCTCCAACACCTTCTCTATGTACTCACCCTCAGACAATGTCAATTTGTGATTTTTCTTGTCTCTTTTTATTCTCATACCAAGGATTTTATTTGCAACACCCAGATGCTTCATCGCAAATGAATTAGCTAATTTTTTCTTGAGCACATTTATATCTTTCATATTAGACCCTGCAACAAGCATGTTATATACATGTTATCTATATAATATAGCATCCATTTTATAGCCTTTTAAAATAAACACAGTGATCATAATGAAATCTGCTATAACCTTGTTCTGTCATAGACCTATCAAACCTCAAATACCACTGCCTTGTATATTACTTTAGAAAATACAAGCTCTTCTTCAACCTACATACCAAATTCTCCTTCCCTTTGACCTCATACCCCTGTGGTTGCTACATATAATTATCTTCCTCCAAATCCCCATGGAGAAAAGATGTTTTTACATCTAACTATTCAATATGAAAATCGTCTATTTCCACAAGACTTAAAATAGTCCTAATTGAAGTCATTTTAACAATAGGAGAAGATATTTCATCAAAATCTATACCTTTCTTTTGTGCAAACCCCTTTAAAACAAGTCTAGCCTTGTACCATTTTTTTCCTCCATCTTCTTCCTTCAACTTGCAAACCCATTTATTTTGTAATGATCTTTTTCCTAGAGGAAACTGAACCAAATCCCAAGTCTGGTTATTTACCAGGGAATCCATTTCCTCTTTCATTCCTTGCTCTGACCTTTTTTTGGTGTCTACCTGCATTTCCTTTTCTTTACATTCTAGTCAACAATAAATAATAAATAATACAATGAATCAGTCAACAATAAGTAATACAATGAAGTAGAGTATCGTTCAGGGGGTCTACTTAACCTGGTAGATATTCTAACAATATTTGAAGGAGTTTGAGGTATTTGTTTCTCCTGTTGTTGTACATTTTGATTTTCTGATTCCTTTGGAATTTCTTTTTCAGTGATCTTATCAAGCATTATGTATTCTGGTTTTTCTCTTTCTTATATCTTTCCGTGCAACTGATCTTTGTATATGAGATTCTCATTGAATATGACATCTCTACTCCTAATGATTTTGTGTTTTTTAAAATCACGTAAGCGATAACCAAAATTATTAACACCGTATCCAATAAAGGTACACTTCTTAGATTTTTCCTCAAGCTTTGTTCTATTTTCTTTCTCAATATGGAAAAATGATTTACAACCAAAAGTCTTAAAAAAATAATAGTTTACCTTTTTACTTGTCCATTCCTCCTCTAGAATTATACCATCCAAAGATCTTGAAAGTCCTCTGTTTATTAAGTGAACAGTAGTCTCTACAACATCTACCCAGAACTATAAGGGAAAACCAACATGCAATATCACACTCCTTGCATGCTCCATGATTGTCTTGTTCATCATTTCTGACACACCATTTTCTTGTGGTGTTCTTGGAATTGTCTTTTCTCTACGAATCCCATGGTATGAACAATAATCATCAAACTCCTTGCTGCAATATTCACCTCCATTTTCTGATATAATACACTTCAACATTTTTCCTGTCTCATTCTCAACCAAAGATTTCCATTTCTTAAAAGTATCAAAACTATCAGATTTTTGTCGAATGCAATAAACCCAAGATTTTATAGTTGCATCATCAATAAAAGTAACATAATCATGAGATCCACCAAGAGATGAGACCTAAGCTAGTACCCACACATCTGTATGTACAAGCTTTAACCTTTCACTCTTCTTTAATTTTCCACCTCCGAGAAATCTAAGTCTCTTTTGTTTTCCATAAACACAATGCTCACAAAAATACAAATCAATTTGTTTAAGATCTAGAATTTTTTTTATTTTGTGAAGTATCTGCATCCCCTTCTCACTCATGTGTCCAATACTATGATTCCATAGTGTTGTATCCACTCCTGTAGAATCTAAAGAGATAGAAGAGTCAATATTACCCATACATAAATACAATGTGCCTACCTTATCTCCTTTTGCTATCACCAATTATCCTTTGGTGACCTTCCACACATTATTTGTAAATATGGATATACAACCTTCACTTTCCAACTACCCTGTTAAAATTATATTTTTCCTTAGATCTGGAACATGTCTTACCTTTTTCAACAGCCATTGGTTTCCATTCCTTTTGTTTATTTTTACCTTTCCCATTCCAAAAAAATTTCATGGTGCATCATCACCCAAATGAACTTGTCCAAAATCACCTTGAACATAATCTAGAAAATGTTTCCTATGGGGTGTGGCATGAAATGAAGCCCTTGAATCTACTACCCAAGACTCAAAAATATTATCTACAGAAAGAATCAAAGCATCTTGTAACACATAACCTGTTACATTTTCTTCCTGATTTTTCTCTTGTTGTCCATCTCTTTGTTTCTTTAAAGCTCTGTAGTCTTTCTTTAGATGTTATTTATTCCCTGAACTCCAACACTCTATCTTTCCAAGTCTGGATTTGAATCTTCCCTTCCTATAATTCCCGCGGTTCACTGAGCCCTTTCCTCTATCCTTTTTTCTTCCCATGTTCTCCATGTTTAACACATTACTTGATGTCTCACCTGTGCTTTTTCGTCGTATTTCCTCGCTAAGGATAACACCAACAAAATTATCAAATTTTAAAGTGTTTGAGCCAGAGACAAAGTTACTTACATCCATGACTAAGTCGTACCATCTTTCCGAGAATGAGCACAATATTAGAAGATCCCTGACCTCATCATCAAAGTCCACTTTTATAGAACTTAATTGCTTAGTAACCATATTAAATTCATTTAAATGATCTTTAATAGACCCACCTTTTGACATCTTCATATTAAATAATCTCTTCATTAGAAATACCTTATTGGATGTCGAGGGTTTTTCATATAGTTTAGCCAATGCGTCCATAAACTCCTTCATTGTATTTTCTTTCGAAATATTGAAAGACATCGATACTGCCAGGCTTAGACATATCGTTCCTAGAGCCTTTCTGTCAAGAACCTTCGATTCTTCGTCCTTCATGGCCATTGACTTCTTTTCTATTCCACCTAATGGTAGGAATAGATCCTTCTGATATAAATAATATTCCATCTACATCTTCCATAATTGGTAGTTTTGGCCTTTAAATTTCTCGACCCTAAACTTTCCATCTTCCGCCATTGCTCCCACTTGAACAAGGAACCCATTTTTCCTACGAGTTACCATTCTCTTTGATATCAGTTGTTAGAAAAATAGGATCGCAGAGAAATAAAATAAAATAAGTGTGGAAATAAAACACATAAGATACACAATACAATAGAGACACATATATACATGGTTCACCCAGTGTGGGCTACATCCACCAGAGAAATTGCCAGGTCCTTCCTTTATTATAATCTAATAAATGAAGGGATACAACCTAAAACACACCCATTGTAACTTACTCTTCTTTCTCTCACAGTCTCCTTACTTAGAATAAAATATTCGCAATGATACATAGCCACAATACATTTCCCTCATAAAAGAGGGTTTCCTTCTAGTGAAAAAAACCCTAACATAACTTCTACTATCATATTTGTGACCTTATAATGAATGGTCAAGATTTACAGTGAAATTACAATATATATTTACAAGGAAAATTTTCCTTCGGGTGCTTCACACCTGAACCCCCATCAAGGAAGGTTGTACCACAAATCCCCATTGGGTGCCTTCTTTCCCCTGGACACCAAAGGCGGGGTAACCCCCCCTGCACTCCCCCGCGTGGAGGAGTTTACATTCTTCTAGGGTGTAAAGTCGTCATGGGGTATAAACATGGATAAAAACAAATACCTATGAATGAGGAAGATAATCAACCTTTATTATCACTAAAATTTCATCTACAACATTGCATGCAAATGGTTACAAAAATACAACAATACCAATAGCAATCAGTTCACATGAAACACTAAAATGCATTTCAAAAGGAAAAAACTATACAATTGGGAAAAAATTGACATGCTAAAATTCACTAAAGGAAGCGCGCGCATAGTGCGCAGGCCAACAAATACCTCAGAGCTCACACTGCGCTAAATGTGTGATTGTGTACAAGAAAATCTGCGCACTCCTGTGAATGACGCATTTATTTTTCTTGTCGGCCCCCCAACCACTTATGGACCAGATCCCAACCTGATTTGACCTCCATATCTAAGAAAAATCCGAATGGGGGGATGTTCAAGGACCAAAGGGTACCCTAAAAGGCCCCTTGTTCATACCAAGAACCAATTATATTTTTCCTTGAATAAATGCTATAAATGGAGGCCATGGGTGCACTAAGAAACCAATATCTTCATAGTATTGTTATGCTGCCTCAATCCTCCCTTGAGAATCCTCTTTTCTCCTTGGAGCGTTCAAGAATTATTGCAATAGGCCATTCCACTCACCTCTTGAGGGAATAGGCATTGATATTCTTCATCATTTTCCATTATTCTTCCATTGTAAGAAGAGCTCTCCATTAGGGAACTCAAGAGCCCTCCCAAAGAGGAAGAAGGGACCCATAAGTCCTCATTTTTCTCTATGGTATTTTTCCAACTAATATAGTTATCCATTGGTGGCATTATCTTGGTCATTGGTTGATTGTTTGTGGTTCTAATTTTATTATGCATTATAGTTTTTATTTCCTTATTTATTTTAATTAATTTATTTGTTTATCACATTTATTTGGCTTGTTTAACCCACTCACAAACTTTTGTCTTGTCTAGCAGGCCCAACTAGGCATGCAAGTGTCACTGTTTTTCTCACCCAAGTGACGAAAAGGACAGGACATATTGGTGACCATATTGGGGATAAGGTATCAAATTACACCCTATTTGGGATTAGAGAGAACTTATTTTTAATCAATTTGTCTTGTAGGTACCAAAACCGGCCCAGCCTTACCTTTCAAAAGAAAAATTCTGAGTTGGAAGAGGAGAATTTCACTCAAAAAAATTTCCCCTGGCGTGTATCAAAAAGTGCATGGATATTCCATCACACATACGTGCACTCAGCGCACTGTGCGTCCCACATGCTTATTTCCTATGCACATTTTGCACACTGTGTACCCACTGTGCACCTGCCAATATTGTAACCCACACACATATCCAGATTTTCAAAATTGTAAGTGTTTTTGTGATGATTTGAGAGCCCCTAGCCTTTAGATTCTCTCTTTCATGCAATTTGTAATTCCCATGCACTCCACATAGACTCCTTTCCCATATGAAAGGTTAGCTAAACATAGGCACTTAGAGGGTAAAACAAACCAAATATTCTCATCTTTTTTCTTTGGTTGCCCACATGGATGGCTTGTTTGGTTTGTAAAATTTAAGTTGATATTATTGCTATCACATATAAAAACACTTACATTGGGGCCAAAAATTAACTTTGACCATTGAGTATGCTCTTCTCTTGCACCATAGAGCGATCTTTAGAACCAGAAAGGTGGTTAAAGGGACATTTCATCTCCTAGCTCCTCTTAGTTTCTTTTGAAATCATGTTAAATTTGTAAGGGCCCATACATGCCCAGATGTTTCAAACCTAGGATAGTTTCTTGAAATTGCTTTATTAGTTTACATCACTAGGGAAGTTTAAAGATCAAAGTAAAGGGCCCACATATGGCCACATGCTTGCAATTTAGGATGGTTTTTCAAATATTTCTTAGTGTAAACAACATTTAGGGAGTTTAAAGGATTGGTAAGGACCCATATGTCCACATGCTATTTCTTTTAGGACTTTTAAAATTCTGCAAGGTTGTACCAATAACACTTAGTAAAATAGGTAACAAAGATTTCTAAGGACCACATGAAGTCCACATGTTGCAAATTCACACCTAACTTATTAAAATTTGGCACACTCTTTCACTTGCTCACACACAAAGTCACTCCTCAGTCACATAATTCCCATCTTGAATTGTGGAGGTTGAAGTAGGTTTTCTCCAAAGGAATTTTGAAACGTCCCACTACTTCTTTGGAAATTATCCACACCCACTTAATTCAAACAATATTGGTTTACACCCCCAATCTCTCAGGCCACCACATCTAAACGTTTTCTAAAAACTCACTAAGTTTTCCTCCATAGGAGGTGCCAAAATAAATTTTTTAGTCTAGGTAGGATCTTGGGGGTAGGCATCCAAATAACCCCCTGTTATCGGGTTCTCACATTTTCAAACATTAGAAGTTGACAAATAAGGAACTTTCAAATACTCCAAGTCAAGTGTTCCTACCCCATAAGGTAGGGAGATACCCGTGAAGGGTTGAAGGCTATGGTCCGATTGTTCTGTGCATCCCCCTTTGAGTCACCCAACTCTTGGAAGGGATCCATCTTGTGACCCATTTATGAGACCAAAAATCTAAATGTCGCACTTTGACTGAGGTAACTAGTGACCAAATTTAGGATATCTACCTAGGTGGCAATTGTGGGATGAAATTACACCTTGATCAAATTCTGTGTGGCTATTGGGAAATATCGTCATCTCTTTCGAGATATGCACCCTCTACCCCTCATTATAACTGATTATTTCATCCTTCACTAGTTCCTTTTTCAGTGGCTTCAGACCCCACTGTTGAGTTCTCTTGGAAGGTCTAGTGCTATTTTGAGAGGAAGGACAATACGTCTTTTAGGAAACGAGATTTTTTTTTATTTGTTCCCCCATGCGTAAAAAATCCACCTACCCACATGTTTGCTTATTTACAGTTGATTTATGTATGATGCTCATTTGATTACATGCAATTGTGAGTTATATTATCTTGTGAAGGACCAAATTATACAAATCTCTTTTTCATTTACTTCTCTCATCAACATTTTCACACAATCACTTTTCTATTTGGAAATCATAGGGGACCCACATAATCCTCATCATTCAAGACTCTTGCAAAACCTCCCTCCTATTCTAGGAGGAGTTCCTAGTCTTGCCAGCTCATCGAATCAACCATATCACACCCCTGTGAGTGCTACTATTTTGGGATCATCTTTAATCGATTCCAATTTTCTTGGGTCCAATCCCCAAGGACATCCATCCACTAGCTCTCCTTCACAAGGAGGCGGAGGGAAAACTTCTTCTCAAGGGAGAAGTACAACCCCACCAAATCCCTCTCAAGGGTCATATCCACTACCTACTCACACAATGGCTGGAACTAATCCTCCACCAAATCCCCCTATGCCATACTTATTGTCTCTCAACATTCCTGATTTCACTAGACTCATGAATGATCCAACTTTACATGACCCCACATGGCCCAATATGTCTACCAAACTACCTTAAGATATTCCAAAATTTGAAGGAAAACCGGGGGAATATCCTGCCAACCATGTCATGACCTTCCACTTATGGTTCTCTTGAAACAACATCATGGATGATTCCATTTGATTAAGGTTATTTCAAAGAACACTCACTCGTCCATCAACCAAATGGTATGTGGAAAAAAAATCAGGGTACCATGTGACTTTTGAATCCTTGGCCAACGCCTTCTTGGCCTTTTTTCAACTACTAGTTCATCATGAAACTAGTTTAGAACTGATCTCTTAGTGAAAAAAAACCTTAGCTATGCATATTTCTGACCACATCCATGAATGGCATCATCGACGTAGTTTATGTAAAGAAGAAACCACCAAAGAACAATGCCTTGATTGGTTTCTAAAATCACTCGTCTCTATACTTTCCAAAGATGTAGCATCCACTTTCCCTCAGTCTGAAGAAGAAGCCATAAGAAAGGCCCAATAGTTTGACCTTATCTATGCCGATTCAGGTTATTTATACACAATATTACCCGATGCACCCAAACTTGTACCATTTGTCTAGGACAGACCTGGAATGTCTCATGCTACGGATGGATTGATTGGTACCATGACACACCACAACCCGTACAACCAACCACCACCTATTTAGGCGCACCTCAATATATGAAACCATATGGAGGGACATCTTATTACCCTCCTCCCCCTTACCAACAACCATATCCTATTGATCCCCCCCCACCCATGAATGGCCCCTCCCCGACGTCCATGATGCGTCTAGCCTCTCAACCAAGTTTAGGTTCCCCTTCTAGCTCAACATATAACCTAGGCACTAGTGAAAGAACTTCACCTTCCTATGCACATTACGGATCATTGCTGAAAAACAATCCATATTTTCCATTTTCTAGTCCCCCACAGCCCGTGGCTCCTCCACATGGCACAACAAAAGATATTCAATGTGTTCAAGTGTAATTAAATGAGAGATCCTTGCCTCTTATTTATAATTTCATGTAGCATCCCACTTTCCTTATTTTAGGGAAGTCTCCATTAACTTTATTATTTAAATAATTTCTTTTGCAAACACTTTGACTTTTTGGGGGTTCTAGATGACTCATGAGGGTCCTCCAACTTCACATGGCCATAACTCTCTAACTGTGAGGAGTTATGTGATGTTCCACATACCCACGGAAATGGCATGACAAGAAATATACATTTAGGATAGTTTCACTAACAAATTAACTAACCTTCATCTCATTATTCAACAATTAAGCATGGGTTCTCTAACCATACTTCTAAGATAAATCAATCCACTAAGCGTCTTCCTATGAGGGATTTCACCATAAGGGGCCCACTTTGGATTTCATCCATTTGTACTTCTTATCAAATATGAAAAGACAGTAATGATTCATCTTTACATCAAACAAACTTGGGTCCATTACCCAAGCCTTTGTGCTACCATAATTTTCTACCGAACATTATTCAAGGGTTGACATTAATGAAAACAAACCTTAATCAACAAGGGCCGCTTTTAAAACATCAAAAGAATTTTGAGCATGTTTATCCCATCAAAATGGGATATCATGATGTAGTAAGGAAATGAAACCATGCGCACGAGTAGCTTAATTTGGGACAAAGCAACGTAAAAAGTTAGCTTTGCCTTGTAGGCTCTGCAGTTGGTGTAAATTCCTAGGTGGTGGAATTTTCATGATAGCTTGGACCTTGAGGGGGTCCACTGTGATTTTGTGTTGGGAGACAATGAACCAAAGAAGGTGTCCGACAGTGATGCAAAATACACACTTGAGGGGGTTCAAGTGGATATTGTACTGGCAACATCATTGAAACACTTTGCGTAAGTCATCTAAATGTTGAGTTCACATTTTTGATTGAGCAGTGAGGTCATCCAAATAAGTGAGGATAATGTGAGAAAGATCAAGGAAAATATAAGTCATGGCTCATTGAAACATAGCACCTGTGTTCTTGAGTCCAAAAGGCATGACACGATAATCAAAAGTACCCCATGGGGTAGTAAAAGTGGTTTTATACTGATTTGCTGGATGGATTTGGATTTGATTGTAGCCATAGAACCCATCCATGAAGGAAAAATCCTCATGGCTGGAACAATCATCGATAATTTGGTCAATGAAAGGGGTTGGAAAGTTGTCCTTGGGACAAGCATGGTTGATATCGCGAAAGTAGGTGCGAACATGAATAGTGCCATATTTTTTGTTAACTGGGACGGGGTTGGAAACCCCTGAAGTATATGCAATGGGGTAAATGAACCTGTTGATGGATCCTAAATATATTAATTCAACAGCAGGAACCAAACCCGCCACCGAGGCCCAATTAGACTCTGCAGGGTTTAATGGTGGAATGGTTCTCCATACCTTGCGATCTGACCAATTTATCAATGGGATTTATGTTTTCTTGTGAAGGCTCCTCCTTCAGTTTGGACAATATCTTTTTTTAATTTTCTCTTGGGTAGGACCAATATGAGATGTAAGCCGGTATAAACCAACTTGGAAACAAACAAGATTAATTTCTAACTACTAGGCAAGAGGCTGAGCTTGGGATAACACGCTACTCAAACATGTAGACGACAATTTTATACCACAGGCCTAGTACTAATACATTAACCATGTGAGCATCCCATTACTGTTTGAGATACTAATTATTAGAATGAAAACAAATATGCGATAACATAATGGAAAGAAAAATAATTCACCTACACTAACCATCCATCACATGATAACACAATGATTCATCTTCATCATTGAAGTAAATAAAAACAAAACATTGCACCAGATAACTTGACAATAGATTAAATTTCTCTTACTCATTACAACATCATTCATGAAACGAGATAGGAAATAGTTCTTCTCCACGTCCAATCACAATTGAATTTGATGAAAATAACTTTGTCTCTAGTCCAGAAGGACTTCTTTATTAACGATAGCTCAGAAATAATTATTGACAAAACCAAAACAAAAGAGTTTCTTGCAAAAACCATCGACCTCTAACTAATTGGTCGACATTCTTAATTATAACATAAAATTCAACTAAAAATAATAGCTAAGTGTAGTTTAACAAAACAAAATTCTCCACGTGGTGTCTTCTTCTAATAGTTTCTTTGACGACCAACTCAAGATATCGCTTGAAAGGGGTGACTTTTCTCATACTCCGACCAACTAATAAACAGTTCCTCGCAAGTTTGAGCCCATGGAAATCTGTGATGTTCCAGTGGAGCCGCGTAAATTCCTGTGATCTCCACCGCATGCGCTTGGTAATTCACCAGACTAGTATTTAACTATTGTAGCACAGCCTGAGCCTTAATCGGATGTTCCATAGATCATTGCACATGTCATGGCGCTGCATCGATCACCTTTTCTAGCTCTTCAACCCATAATGAATATTGTTTGGTATGCGATTCAACTATGTCACACAAGTCGATGAAGTTGTCGGGGGTTCCCAACTTGGGGAGTTCTATATCCTTCATCGCTTTGTTGATTTTGCCCCAATGTTTCTCGCATTTTACCCATTGCTCTTGAATTTCTCGGTGTGGTTCCTCAGACATCTTATCCCAATACTAAGTTGATCTCTTCATGCAATCAATAATGCTTTTTCCCAACATCTGGATGTCCTGTTATTCTTTATCTCTGCCCTTTTTCACTACATCAATGTATACGATTCTATCTATGGCTTGTTGCACCTTTTCATACCACTGCTCCATATCCTTGCATGTTGTGAGTGCCATGAGAGTGTCTTCCTAGAACTCAACTATCTTCGTAGTAAACAAGTGCCTCTCTTTTTTGAACTTGTTGTAAGCTTCTTAGAACTTTCTTCTTAGGTATACCACGGTCTAAGTGGTGCCCTTATAGTATTTGGCCAGGTGGCGCAAATGTTCTTGTTCATTCAAGGTGGTGGAAAACTCCTTTTCATCCTGTTTGGCTCTTTACAGGGTGGCATCTGAGATCGCCATTCCCACATCAACGAGCTCAAATATTCTGGCATCTTATGTGTTTATCAAATTCTCCTCTGTGGTGATGAGGATGGAGTGATACAGTGTGATCCTCCTTTTCTTTGTGGTTCTTTGGACGATGGCCTTCCTCTTTCGATCATAGGATATTGTGTATATATCGGCTACCTTGTCTATAGGTTCAAGAATCTGTTGATCACCCCATGTGAGTGTGTTTCCCATATTTTCGGTGGTGTATACTTGTTCAAGATCAGGTTCTTGAACTCCCTCGTTGTGCTACGAAGGCTCGACCTTTGTCTGTATTTTATTGTATATATGAGTATCGAGCGAAATAGAGGCATTGAGAAAAAACTTGATACTTACTTGTTCATGGATCGTTGGAACATCGATTTACTTTTGCGAGGATCCTTCCTTAGGCTCGTCCGGTTCTGACTTGTCCTTCAGACTGTCTGCTTGGGTTTCCGGTGCATCGAGCCTCTTTGTGCTGAGAACACTTTTGGGTTCTATTTCCTTTCATGGGACCTCTTGAGTTGAAACCTGGGATCAAGAGAAGAAGACTTCTCAGGTCCCTTTTCCTCTTGGATACGAACAGGGGTCCCACGTGATGCCTCCGGGATCTCATCGTCACTATATATATTTATAAAATTGCTCAAAGGATTAGGTGTGCTTGTTTCCACTGATATCTGACCCATCTATGGTTGATTCGTCACACCAGTCGAAGATCCGGCTAGTGGCATTGTAAAATATGAGCCACCTGACCCATTGATGTTACCAAGGTTTATGAAATTAGGGCCGCTTGGCCATGCAGGGATTTCTTCTAGGCTATCGGTCAAGAGCCTTGGCATCCTGACGAGGTCTAGGTTATCCTGCATCCTCTTCATTATTTATTGGTATTGTTGATACATGAGTGCCCCCATCCCCTGCGCATCTTGATCCTCGGGGAAATTCCTATCTTGTATCGGGGTTACCTAGGCAATCTCTGTTGTTTCAATGGATTCCTGGAGATATTCCACCGCTATGACTAATATCGTTTCTTCTTTTGTCCTAATGGTCTCTTGAACCCTTTCTTCTAGGAATGTCACTTTCTCATCCCAACTCATAGCCTTGAACCTCGTTTCCTTAGGGTCAGCCATCCTCATGATCACCTCTTCCCAGTCTTGAGCATTTTCAATGAAGATTTTATCTTCAAACCTGTCATGGGCGTATGGCCAGTAGGACAATACTTTTGATGCCTGCTTCAGGACTAAACCTTTTGGGTCATGCTTGCAAAAGAGACCAGTCTAGAAACAAAACCCCAGTTGGTTCAACCCTTCCTATTTGGCTTGAGCAGTGTCCTTCACCATGTAGAAACTGACATCAAATCCATAGGGTATGAAGTCCCATTTCTTATCTTTTACCAAAGTAGCATTGTAACCTTGCAGGATGGTCTGATAAAAAAATTCTGCTACTATTAGTCAATTGGGGACATATACATGTAGTAGATGGGGTGCTCTGGTGGTGATGAAAACCCTAATGTAGGTATCGCGCTCATCTAGATACTAGTGGCCAAATTTTGATATAATATTTTTGGCTTCATCCGATAGCCTTGGGCAGTCTTTCTTGAACAACAAAAAATAAATGCATTCAATAAACTGGTCACAGATGAGATAGTAGGATTTATTGTACTTGTTCTCCCACAAGATGATGAAATAAACATGGACCAAGAGCTCCGAGGTGTGTTAGCTTAAGCTCATTCCTACAATGGAATTTCTATCATAGACAACATCCAATAGATAATATGCCATGTAAAAGGATGATCTCTCTCCCTCTTTCGGTGCCTGAGCCTATCATATGCAAGTTCTTAGCTGTTTGGAGATGATGGCACCCCAATTGAAAATTATTTCATGAATGGATACAATATAATCTAGAGTCATACAAGCCTCTGAAAACTTGGAGCATTCTTTCTCCCCTTGCAATCGGTAGAGGAGGGCCATTAGATAAATGTGCGGCTCCCTTAGGTTGGTTGTCAGGTATCAGCCAGAAGTCCGATTGCTGAAATTTTTATCCTCTCTCCACAAAGACGCCATCACCTTGTTGGTGACGTGTTTCTCATAGAATATTACAAAAAAATATGTATTCATTCGTTCTTCTATCTCTTTGAGCTTGTAATAATTATGCACTTCCACTGGAAGGAAAACCCCTACACATCCGTCATTGTCGTCATTAATCAAACATATTTGTGTGTCACTGTGATCGATAAGCCACTTCAGTAGTTATACGCAGGGGAATACCAGAGTCCTACTCGCCACCATGTGCAGGTACTCCTTTCAGACATTCGGGAGGACTTCATCATTGAGTTTTCTTGTATCTAGATCATTGTGCAGGGTATACTCGGGGAATTCATCCCTCTTGATTTTATTGAAAATGTCTTCCCAGCATGGGAACACTGTCTTTGTCCCGATGTTCACCTATGTGTATCCAAAGGTCGGGGGATGAATGAAAGCCTTCTTGGTGGATGTTTTGATGATGAGCACTGGATTTGGAGAAAAGTCTAGTTGTTTTTCAATTGCTGGGGAAGCACCTTCTCCCACATCTGGTTCCTGTAGTTTTGGTGCTCTTGGAGATTTCATGGTAGTAGGTTTCTTTGGAGGCATTGTTCCTGCAACTGAAAACGACCCTTTAGGCATGTGTATAGAGTAACATTGGATAAAAACATATAAAATGAAGCATAAAACATCCATAGACCGGTACATACCTATATCACTTGCTAAACCTGTTGTTTAATACTCACTGGACCTTGGAAGCTTTCCCTGGATTGCTTGTCTCACTCCTCTGGATGTTTTGAACTTCCTTGCGCATAAAATAAGCTTGTTTACAATGACCCAAGAGGATTTAACAGAAGAGATCCTATTAGTTGTATCAACCAATTAATTCGAGTGATGGGTGAAATTCTAAACAACCTACCACCGAATATCCACAAAATAAATTATGTGTGAGTCGACAGTGGAGGCGTGGAGGGTGATACATTGTACTGGCATGTTCAAACGGTCCTTTTGATTCGTGCATGAATTAAAAAATAATGTGGGATTTTGGAATTAATTGGTTCTTTAAATGCTTTGGATCCATCATATCTTAGAGCTAAAACGTCCCATCATGTCTCTTTCTTAGTGGGAATATCTAGAATCGACAATATCCTTATGAATGTTTCTGTTGGTATGCTCCTAAAAAAACCTTCTGACGTCGATGGGTTTCATTGTACGACGTTGGTTCGGTTAGAGACTTGGGTCTCAGGATCTAGTAACAACTCAGGAAAACTAGATCGTATATTTAACCACTCGGGCAATGATAGATGGAAAAAGAGGATAGGTGGTTTAACCATACATCTTAGTTGGCGTCGGGTCTTTCGATAGGAGACATGTATTAAAATAAACCTAGAATTTCTGAGGCCGAAAGGTATTGGGGTCGGCGATCGAGGATTGACTCATCATGGTCTCTAAGGGATATCCTTCTAAAACCTCATTGATGCCGAAAGTTATCGGGGATCGGCTTTTAGAGACAGTTCCATCGCGCAGTTCCCTTGTGGGTTTTATCCTCGAAAACCCTGATATCGAAAACGTTTCAAAAGTTGGCAATCAACGATATCATTCCTTTATTTGTGAGCACTTACCCTTTTAGCCTTTTTTTGATGTCGAAGGGATCGATATTTCATGATGTCCTAGGTGATGCTTGTCAAGAAAAAAATATCCTATCTGTCGACGTCGATGAAAATCGGGACTCGACAACTTTGGTTCTCTTGGATGTTTTCTCTCACGCTTAATCCTTCCCAATGTGAAATTCCTTGAGCGCGTCGGGGAAAGTTTTGACTGTCAATTCTCTAATTTCGACATTAGTCTTTTAAGTTATAGATATTCGCATGTTCAAGCAATCTTTAAAAACTAAACTGGAAAACAAAATGATAAGCAAAGGAAACATTTTCCATACTAAGGTCGAATTAGACAGTGCAAAGATCAAGTGGTACCCAGAAAAGTAAAATTTGACATAGGATTTTTTAGGGTGTGTTGAGTTCTCAAAAAATGGCGACTTACTTGGTGAATGCAGAATCTTTGTTCCCCCTTTAGGGCTTGTCTGATGCAAAATCTAGTGGAGAATCTTACTGATTTTAATTCAGAGATTCATTTACCCTTGCATTCAAAATTATCTAGTTGATGCTTCCGGGTCTTCCCATGGGGTTTTAACGTTTATTCCTCCTTGGTTACTTGTAACCCTGGCTCATTCCCTTTTTACAAAAGTCTACCAAAGAATTCACTAGCATGGAGCCTTTAGTTACCTTTACCCACTTGCTTCGGTGTTGCTCCACTGTCAGCGAGCATCCATATCCCTGTCGGAGTCACCTCAACATCATAGACCTTTCTCTGCTGCCAACGAGCATCCGTAGCCCTGACATAGATATCTTCATACCCTCTCCTACTATTCACTCTTTTGATAATGTCAATTTTATCTCAACATAATTCCCTAAGCGAGTGGGAGAGGATGATGTCTGTTTATTTTTCAAAGTGAGATGGTTGAGTTGGATCCTTTACTATCTTTGTATTCAGGGTTCATGTAGTCCTTTCCATCTTTCCTTCTTTTCCTTAAGGTCTCACCAACCTGTTGACGGGCGAAAATGACCGTCCGTCAACTGGGAGAGTGGAACCGGTCTGGGGTTGTCTAAATAACCCAAGTCGTTTGGTATGGACCACCCTGACGAGTTTAACGGCTCCGTT
>JZKD02S1045631.1:1150465-1164133 GCA_000966675.3 Picea glauca | reverse complement strand
AAATGTGAGAATTAGGCAAAGTATCTTTTCAGGGCTTGGCCATTCACCGGGTAGGTGTCAAGCTGCCCTTCCAGATTTTGTAAGCGGAACAAACTAGGACCCAACTTTTCAGCAATCAGAAATGGCCCAAGCCACAGATTTTGAAATTTCGTATGTGCCTACCCCAATATTCTCATCCACTTTGAAAGGTCCAAGCCACAGATTCTGAAACATGGAATGTTTCCCTTTTGGCTCGTTTTCTCCATCCCATTTTAGGACTAAGTCTCCTATTTAAAAATCATTCTCTTTAGCCTTATGCTAGTCAAAACATATTTTCATTATCTATTGGTGGGATATGAATTTTGATTTAGCCTTTTCCCTTTCTTCTTCTAGCATGAGTAGAGTGTCAATTCTTTGTTGTATGACTAATGAAGGATCCCCCTGGGAATATTGGGCTAGTTGAAGAGATGGAAGGTAAAGCCCGTTCGGGAGAATAGATTCTTTTCTGTATACCAAAAAGTACGAAGAATTCCCTATAGATTCCTTGGGTGTGACCCTATTGGCCCATAAAGCATTATGGATTAGATTTTGTCAATTCCTATGGTTGTCTACAACCGTATTCTTTAATGTTCTCACTAGGTTCTTATTAGTCGATTATGCCACCCCATTTCCCTGTGGATAATAATTTGCAGAGTACCTAATTATGATTCCTTTGTAGAGAGAAAGATTTGACAATCGAGTGGAAGAAAAATAAGCTTCATTATCGAAAACTAGGACATAAGGGACACCAGACCTTGTGATTAGTTGTTTCTCTATAAATTGCATCACAACCTTCTCGTTTAAATGAGTCAGAGGGATGGCCTCTGCCCATTTCGTGAAGTAATCAGTGGCAGTAAGAATGTACTTGTGTTGTTTTGAGGAGATTGTTGTAATTTATCCTATGATATCTAACCCCCATTGCTCGAAAGGCCTACACATAGTAACAGGTTGGAGTGGGATTGCTTCTCTCCTTTCTCTCCCAGTGCTCATTTCACAAACTTTACAGTTTCTAGCGTATGTGTGACCATATTTGAACAATGTGGGCCAATAATAACCATCTCTAAGTATCTTATGAGTGGTAGTGTCTCTTGCGAAATGTCCACCCGTAGGACCATTATGGAGTTCCTTTAGAAATTTGTTTGCATATTCACATTCGAGACATCTTAATAGTACCCCATCATAGTTAACCTAAAAGAGTACCGAATTTATGAGGCGATATTGTGCAGATTTTAACATGAGAGCTCTCCTTTCCCTAGGGTTGAGCTTTTCTGGGCAATTTCCATGGTGTAGGAGATAAGTTAGCTTCCCATACCAAGACTCTTGTCTTGGGGAAATGTATGAAACTTCACCACATCAGAATGTCATTTCATTCTCCCATCCAGAATCTTCATTTACTTGGTGCTGGGCTTCGGATACAAGTTTCTTTAATCCTTTCCCTTTAACTATTTTGGCAAGTTTTATATCTAGGTCAAATTCTTGAAAAACTATCATCCAGTTCCCTCTTCTTTCCCCCATCTCTTGTTGAGTAAATAGGGATCATACTGTAGGGTGGGGCACGATTACTTTGGTGTTATTCTTGAGGATGTAAGATCTAAAATGTTTTACTTCTTTATAAACCGTATAATCTTGTTTATATATGGTAGGGTAATTTAGTTCATCTCCTTGGAGGTTAGTGCTCATGAAAGACATCGGGGCCTCATTATTGTCATCATCCTTCTGGGTTAAAACTGCAGCTAATGATTGATCGAAGGTGAAAGTATAAAGGAAAAAATCCTTGTTGAAATCGGGACTCCACTACATGGGGGATTGGGATATAGCGGTCTTAATATCACTGAAGGCTTTCTTTTGTTCATCATCCCACTTAAATTCAACATATTTGTAGATCATCCTTTGTAAGGGTTTAACAGTTTCGGAGAAATCGGGAGTGAAATTCCTCACAAAATTAATTTTCCCAAAAAATGACTGCATAGCCTTCTTGTTGTGAGGTAATGGAAGTTGAGCGATAGCCTTAAATCTTTCAGGGTTTATTTGAATGCCTGCTTGAGATGTAATGTGGCCTAGTAACTTACCTTCCTTCACGCCAAAAATAGTTTTCTTGGGGTTTAAGGATATACCGTATTTCCTACACCTTTTAGAAATTTGGGTTAAGTGTTGGATGTGATATTCCCTATTCTTCGAATACATGGTCACATCATCCAATTACACTACTAGACACTTGTTGATTAGTCCCTGAAATGATACATTCATTGCTCTATGTAAGGTCTCTCCTACATTAATTATCCCAAAGGGCATGCGTTTATAAGAAAAAGTTACCCACTTGGTTCAGAAGGTATTTTTTAAATGAACTTCCTTTGAAACCAGAACCTGGCTATAACCTAAGAAATAATCTAGTAGAGATAAAATCTTGGAGCCAAACATGGTCTGCAAGAGTTGTTCCATGGGTGGAACTGGGTAGTTATCCTTTTCTGAAGACTTGTTGAGATTTCTAAAATCTATGCATAAGTGAATCTCCCCAGACTTCTTCCTTATCAGAACTAAATTATCTACCCATGTGAAATGTCTAACCTGGAATATGATTTTGGCATCTAGAATTTTCCTTAACTCCTAACACATGAGAGGCTCAAGGGAGAGGTGATACTTTCGGAGATTTTGTTGAAAGTGTTTCACTTCAAGTTTTAAAGGGATAGTGTGTTGAATGATACGAGTGTCATAAGTTTTTTAGGTCTCAGTAGGACTGCAAAAAGACATCTTGATACTGTCTGAAGAGTCTAAGATAGGCCTTCTTCTCCTCTTTGGATATTGTCTTCCCGATATTCACATTTTTGGGATTTTCTGGGGTTCTAAGGTTTAGAGTTTCATGCATGGGACAGGAACTACCGGTCTTTGCATTTTTGGATCATTTAAATTTCTCTTTCATATCAAAGAGGTTTTCTAAGTTAGCTATCCCTTTAGGTATTGTGTGAGACTTCAATCTTTCAATAGATTGACTTGTTCGAGGATCCGTTTCTGTCGATTTCTCCTGGAAAACTTCATCATCAATGGCCAAATATTTGAAATTGTCTTGGTTAGTCAGGAAGTTTATGATTTGTTCATCCCCTTAAAATACTTTCCAATTAGAAATATTGTTGGGAATCGATGGTTTGTAGAGTAGTTCCACAGTGAACCAGGAGGCTTCATAATCTTCCAAGGGTGATAGCCTCGAGGCAGCGGTAGCTAGAGAATCAACAAGAATTTTATTTGCTCTGGGGATGGCTGTGATATTGAAATCTTATAAATGCTCCATTAACCTATGCACTTCCTCTTGATAATTCTTTAGGTGTGGGGAATTTCAATGTATAGTATTCCTTACTTGTCTAACAATAATTTCAGAGTGTCTGAAAACCTTCAATTCTTTGGCATGTAAGTCTATGGCTTTCTTTAACCCTTGTACTAGAGCTTCATATTCGACAGTGTTGTTTGTGCATTCAAATTCTAGCCTACATGATAGGAAATGGGGTTTGCCTTTAGGATCAATGAGGATGCACCCTGCTCCTGACCCTTCTTGCAATTTATATCCATCAAAATATAGGGTCCAACATTGTGGGAAAGGTGTGTTGGCTTCCTGCTCCCTATTACTTTCCTCTTTCCCTACTACTAGCTCGAGGATTTCTAACACAGGTTCTTGGCAGAAGAGGGTTTCTTCTGTTGATATTGGAAATTTCTCTTGAAACACCATTTCATAGTTTTGAGTAAGAGGGATCATCGAATAAGGGAGGGGAAAATTTCCCAAAGTAAGAGTTTCAGGAATAGTTTCCTAGCACATGGAAATCTATCGATGCAGGTTCGTTCAAGGTTTCTATTTCAATGATGGTATGTTTTAGATACCTTTCCCTATCAACTATGATCATATTTTTGTATATCTTCAGTGGAAATCAAAGGTGTTCCCAGTCTATACTAAAGTATCCATTTAAGTTCTCAGACCAATCTTGACTTAGTAATAACCCATAGGCCTCTAGGATATCTACTACAATGATATCAATTACTTGCACAAACTTGGGATGTGTCGCTATTCTGATAATTACATCATTGAGTTCCCCCATGACTTTAACCTGGGTTTTGTCTAGTTGTATTACATGTTTATCACTCTTGAGAGGAACGACATTTAATTTTTTGCAAATAGACAAGGGCATAACATTGGAATATGCTCCTAAATCGACCAAACAATTGTGGAGGTTTATGTTGAAGACTTCAAACATTAAGAGGAACAATGGAACAAAAGTTTTTCCCTTCCTATCTTCCGAGCAGGTGTTTACAGTTGGTTTAATCACCATATCTGTGGGAGATAGATTTATTTCCTGACCATTTCTAGTCATAGGTTTTTCTACTGAGTTCAAGTCTTGTAGAAAAAAGTCATTCTGCTGAGGGATTGTGAATATGTCCATAACTGATATATTAGCCTTTAAATTCTTCAAATATTCATCTATGTTGTAATACAGTTTGGCCAATTCTTGGGTATGGATTTTTATAGGGTTTTTACTGGGAGAAAAAGGTGCTTTCGGGTGATCGGGAGTTGTCTTACTCCTCGAAGTCTGGGTGGCAGTGATATCTTTTGAGACAGGTGGACCTTTACTTCGCGTTTGCTCAACTGAGACTTATGCGGGTTGTTCTTGAGACTAAAATAGGTTGTCAGAAGGCATGATTAGGTTGGGGTCCCATATCAGCATGGTTGTATATTCTAGTGGATCAATATCTTCCTAATCAACAACATTCATAACTGAACTGGTTCATTGTTCGGTCGGGGAGACTCCATCTAGAAACCTGATTGGACATCAAATTCATGGCATGCACCCATTGAGGGCAATCTCTTTCAGAGTGGTTTTCCTTGTGATAAGTAAAGAAAGAATCATATGCTACATTCCCTACATCGATATTTAAGTTAGTTGGGGGAGGTTCAATTTCTTTGAACGGTGGGTTCCTTTTAAAGAAAGGCTTATAAATCCTTTCGCTTTGGTTTTCCTCCCCTGCATTTCTCTTCATGTCTATGATATCGTTTGATAATTTCTTAACCATGCGTTGTAGGTCTTCTATGTCTCCATTACTCTTGTCGGGAGTCTCTTGTTCTTGTTTCCCCCGTGGTCTAGTCAAAAGGAGTCCTCTCCTGGGAGGAGGTTGAAATTCTTTCTTAACTAAAGAGACCTGGCCTTCTTTACACCCTTTCATCTGGAATTCTACCATTTTGCCTTCTTCAAAATTCTTAGCTAGAGTTCATTTGGAATCCATTTTCACAAACATGGAAATAGAGGTTGGGAGCACATTGGCATATACTTCGATTTGCAGCTCCTAAGTAGGTTTAGCTTCAGTCTAGAACTTGTTTAAGATGGTTGTGAATATTTGATTGAAATCTTTAACCTTTTATTTCGAACTCATGGTGGCAAAGAACAATTCATCCATGAAATCTTCTATAGTGGTTTCTTCGGCGAATTTGTCTAGAAAATATTTTTGAAACTTCATCTAGCTAGTTATGGATCCTACTGAAAGATTAAAATACCATGTAGAAAATGAATTTTCAAACGTATAGGGGAAAATTTGGCATACTACGTCTTCATGTTGGACGTTCATAAGTTTGATTGCTAGTATGAACTTCTTGATATGATCATCAGGCAATCCTGAGGTTTCGAGGTCAAATTTAGGGAGTAACTTCTCCGAGTGTTGGGGAAGATTATGTACTTGGCCTGGGATGGCCAAAGCATCTCTAGCCAACCAATATTGGTTGTTCTTAGGTGGGTTTCCCCTTCCTCATGGTCATTGTTGTTCTCCATACCTTCAAAATATGAATTAGACTCTTCTTCTTCCGAAAAATCGTTTACCTCAGAGACATCACTGGCTGACGTTTCAGGGATCAGATTAAGAGGATGTTCAATTTCGGTGATTGTAAAATCTAGTAGGTCTTCTACCGTGTGCACAAAAAACTCATAATGAGTATTGACCACTTGTCTTCTTGTTTTTTTTCTTCGAGGAAGTATTGGAGCTAAGGGTAACACACTAATCTGTCGGGCATATGCTCTTGTGATTCTTCTAAGATGATTTAACTCCTCGTGACGAAGAGCATAGGGTATATCAGGGAACAATCGTTCTTCCTCGGGTTGGGTTGAGTCACTCATTTAAGGAGTACTCAGCGCGTGTGGGTTGTCTTGGGAATGAATAGCCATGCATGTGGGATCTTATGAATCTATAGGTTGCTTGAAATACTATGTGAAAAATGTGTTCAGCCATTCATTCTCAGGCCCTCCTTCTAGCGCCAATTCTGTTGATGGGTCCTAAATCCCTTAATTCAACAGTAGGAACCAAACCTTCCACTGAGGCCCAATTAGACTCTGCAGTGTTTAATGGTAGAATGGTTCTATAGATCTTGTGATCCGACCAATTTATCAATGGGATTTATGTTTTCTTATGAAGGCTCCTCCTTCAGTTTGGACAATCTCTTTTTGTAATTTTCTCTTAGGTGGTACTGATATGAGATGTAAGCCAGTATAAACCAACTTGGAAAAAAATAGGATTAAGTTATAACTACTGGGGATGAGTCCGATCTTAGGATAACCCACTGCTCAAACATGAGGATGACAATTTTATACCACGGGCCTAGTACTAATACATTAACCATGTGAGCATCCAATTACTGTCCGAGATACTAATTATCAGAAAGAAAAAACATATGCGATAAGATAATGGAAAGAAAAATAATTCACCTACACTAATCATCCATCACATGATAACACAATGATTCATCTTCATCATTGAAGTAAAGAACAACAAAACATTGCACCAGATAACTTGACAATAGATTAAATTTCTCTTACTCATTACAACATCATTCATGAAATGAGATAGGAAATAGTTCTTCTCCACGTCCAATCACACATGCATTTGATGAAAATAACTTTGTCTCTAGTCCAAAAGTACTTCTCTATTAACGATATCTCATAAATAATTCTTGACAAAACCAAAACAAAAGAGTTTCTTGCAACAACCATCGACCTCTAACTAATTGGTCAACGTTTTTATTTATAACATAAAATTCAACTGAAAATAACGACTAAGTGTAGTTTAACAAAACAAAATTCGCCACATGGTGTTTTATTCTAACATTTTCTTTGATATTCAACTCAATATATCGCTTAAAAGGGGTGATGTTTCTCATACTCCGACCAACTGATGAACAATTCCTTGCAAGTTTGGGCACATGGAAATCTGTGTTGTTCCAATGGAGCCACGTAAATTGCTCTGATCTCCACTGCATGTGTCTAGTACTTCACCAGAATGGTATTTAACTATTGTAGCAAAGTCTGAGCCTTAATCAAATGTTCCATAAATCATTGCACTTGTCCTAGTGATGCGTTGGTCAACTTTGCTAGCTCTTTGGCCCATAATGAATCCTCCTTGGTATGCGATTCGACTATGTTGCACAAGTCGATGAAGTTGTCAAGGGTGTCGAACTCGGGGAGTCTGATATCCTTCATCGCTTTGTTGATTTTACCCCAATTTTTCTCACATTTGGCCCACTACTCTCAAATTTCTCGGTGTGGTTCATGAGACATCTTAGCCCAATACTTGGTTGATTGCTTCATGCGATCAAGACTACATTTTCCCAACATTCGGATGTTGTGTTCTTCTTTATCTCTTCCCTATTGTACTGCATCAATGTATTCGATTCTATCTACGGCTTGTTGCGCCTTTTCATACCACCTCTCCATATCCTTGCATGTTATGAGTGCCATGAGAGTATATTCCTTGAGCTCGGATAGCTTCACAGTAAACAGGTGCCTCTCTTTTTTGAACTTGTTGTAATCTTATTCAAAATTGCTTCTTAGGTATACCATAGTCTAAGTGGTGCCCTTATAGTATTCGACTAGGTGGCACAAATGTTCAAGTTCCTTCAAGGCGGCGACCAAATCCTTTTCATCATTTTTGGCTCTGTCCAAGGTGGCATCTGAGATTTCCATTCCCATGTCAATGAGCTCAGATGTTCTGACATCTTCTGTGTTTATCAAATTCTCCTTTGTGGTGATGAGTATGGAGTGATCCAGCATGATCCTCCTTTTATTTGTGGTTCTTTGGATGATGGCCTTCCTCTTTCGATCGTAGGAGATCACGTATTTATTGGATACCTCATCTACAGGTTTAGGAATATGATGATCACCCCACGTGAGTGTGTTTCCTAGATTTCTGGTCATGTATAATTGTCCAAGATCGGGTTCTTGAACTCCATTGTTGTGCTCCGAAGGCCCGGCCTTTGCCTATAGCTTATCGGGGATCTGCGTATCGAGAGAAAAGAAACATCAGGAAAAAACTCAATACTTACTTGTTCATTGGTCATTGGAAGGTTGATTTCCTTTTGCAGGGATCCTTCCTTAGGCTCATCCATTTTTGACTTGTCCTTCGGATTGTCTGCTCAGGTTTCTGGCACATCGGGCCTCTTTGTACTGAGAACACTTTTGGGTTCTACTTCCTTTCATGGGACCTTCTGGGTTTGAACCCTAGGATCAGGAGAATAATTCTTCTCATGTCCATTTTCCTCTTGGATACACACAAAGGTCCCGCGTGATGCCTCTGGGATCTCATCGTCACTATATATATTTATAAACTCATTCAAAGGATTAGGCGCACTTGTTTCCACTGATACCCGACCCATATCTAGTTGAATCATCACACCTGTCGACGATTTGGCCAGTGGAATTATAGAATCAAGGTCACCAGAACCATTGATGTTACCAAGTTTTATGACATTAGGGTCACTTGGCCCCACTGGGCTTTCTTCTAGGCTATTGGTTGGGAGCCTTGGCATCCTGATGAGGTCTGGCTTACCCCGCATCTGCTTCATTATATGTTGGGCCTGTTGATACATGAGTGCCCCCATCCCCCACACATCTTGAGCCTCGGAGAAATTCCTATCTTGAACCGGGGTTACCTGGGCAATCTCTATCATTTCAATGGCTTCCTGGGGAGATTCCACCACTCCGACTGATATCATTTCTTCTCTTGTCCTGATGGTCTCTTGAACCATTTTTTCTAGGAATTTCTCTTTCTCATCCCAACACATAGCCTTAAACCTGGTTGGCTTAGGTTCAACCATCCCCACCATCACTTCTTCCCAGTATTGAGCATTTTTGGTGAAGATTTCATCTTCAAACCTATCATGGGAATATGGCTAGCAGGACGACACTTGTGATGCATGCTTGAGGACTAAACCTTTTGGTTCATGCTTACAAAAGCTACCAGTCTGGAAACAGAACTCCATTTGGTTCAACCCTTCCTATTTGGCTTGAGCAGTGTCCTTCACCATGTAGAAACCAACATGAAATCCATAGGGTATGAAGGCATATTTCTTATCTTTTACCAAATTAGCATTATAACCTTACAAGATGGTCTGATAACATAATTCCCCTACTATTAGTCGATCGAGGACATATACAGGTACCAAATGGGGTGCTTTGATGGCATCGAAAACCATGATGTAGGTATCACACTCATCCAGATACCAGTGGCCAACTTTTGATATAATCTTTTTGGCTTCATCCGACATCCTTGGGAACTCTTTCTTGAACACCAAAAAATAAATGTGTGCGATAAACTGGTCGCAGATGAGAGAGTAGGATTTTTTGTACCTGTTCTCCCACAATATGCCAAAATAATCATGGACGAGGAGCTCCAAGGTGTGCCAGCTTAAGTCCATTCCAACAAAGGCATTTCTGGTGCACACAATGTCCAATAGATAAGATGCCATGTAAAAGGATGGGGTTTCTCCTCTTTCGATGCTTGAGCTTGTCATATGCAAGTTCTTAGCGTTTTGGAGATGACGACACCCTAATTGAAACTTATTCTGGAAATGGCTACAGTATAATCTAGAGTCATCCAAGCCTCTGAAAACATGAAGAAATCTTTCTCCCCATGAAATTGGCAGAGGATGGCCATTAGATAAATGTATGACTCCCTTAGGTTGGATTTCGAGTACCAGCCGAAACTCTGATTGGTGAAAGTTTTATCTTCTATCCGCCAATATGCCATCACCTTGCTGGTGTCATGTTTCTCATAGAATCTTACAACAAAATCGGTATTCAGCTGTCCTTTCAGCTATATGAGCTTGTAATAATTATTCACTTCAACTGGAAGAAAACCCCCAACACATTCACCATTGTAGTCATTAATAACACATATTTTTGTGTCACTGTGATCGATAAGCCATTTCAGTAGTTCTATGCAGTGGAATACCAGAGTCCTGCTCGCCACCATGTGTAGGTACGCCTTTCGAACATTCAGGAGGACTTCATCATCGAGTTTTCTTGTATCGGGATCGTTGTGTAGGGTATACTCGGGGAATTCCTCTCACTTGATTTTCTTGAAAAGTTCTTCCCAGTGTAGGAACACTTTCTTGGTCCCGATGTTCACCTTTGTGTCTCTAAAGGCCGGGGGCTGAATGAAATCCTTCTTGGTGGATTTTTTGATGAAGGGAACCATATTTGGAGCAAAGTCTAGTTGTTTTGTGACCGTTGGGGAAGAACCTTCTCCCACATCTGGTTCCTGTAGCTTTGGTGCTCTTGAAGATTTTCTGGTAGTAGGTTTCTTTGGAGGCATTGTTCCTGCAACTGAAAACTATCCTTTAGGCATGTGTATAGAGTAAAATTGGATAAAAAAGTATGAAATGAAGCGTAAAACATCCATAGACCGGTACATACCTGTATCACTTGCTAAACATGTTGTTTAATACCCATTGGACCTTGGAATCTTTCCCCAAATTGCTTGTCTCGCTCCTCTAGATGTTTTGAACTTCCTTGCGCACATAATAATCTTATTTACAATGACCCAAGAATATTTAACGGGAGAGATCATATTAGTTGTATAAAAAAATTAATTCAAGTGATGGGTGAAATTCAAAACAAAATACTACCAAATATCTGAAAATAAATTATATGTGAGTCGACGACGGGGGCACGGAGGGTGATGCATTGTATCGACACGTTCAAATAATCCTTTTGATTCGTGCATGAATTAGAAAATAATGCGAGATTTTGGAATTAATTAGTTCTTTAAATTATTTGGATCCATCGTATATTAGAGATAAAACATTTCATCATGTCGCTTTCTTAGTGGGAAGATCGAGAATTGATGATATCCTTATGTATGTTTCCGTTAGTATCCTCCTAAAAAAAAAATCTGACGTCGACGGGTTTTGTTGTATGACACTGGTTCGGGGAGCAACTTGGGTCTCAGGAGCTAGTAACGACTCAAGAAAACTAGATCGTATGTTTAAACTCTCGGGAAATGATAGATGGAAAAAGAGGATAGGTGGTTTGACCATACATCTCAGTCGGCGTAAGGTCAATCGACAAAAGATGTGTATTAAAATAAACTTGGAATTGTCAAGGTTGAAAGGTATCGGGGTCGGGGGTTTACTCATCATGGTCTCTATGTGTTATCCTTCTAAAACCTGGTTGATGCCAAAAGTTATCGAGGATCATCTTTTAGAAACAGTTCCATCGTGGAGCTCCCTTGTGCATTCTTATCCTCAAAAACCCCAATACCTAAAACATTTTGGAAGTTGACAATCGTTGATATCGTTCCTTTATTCATGAGTTCTTACCCTTTTAGCCTTTCACCTATGCCAAAGGGATCGGTCACCAGCGATGTCCTCGGTATTGCTTGTTGCGAAAAAAATCTCCTATCCTCCGATGTCGACGAAAATTGAGACTTGGAAACTTTGGTTATCTCGAATGTTTTCTCTCATGCTTAATCTTTCCCGATGCTGAATTACTTGAGCTTGTCAGGGAAAATTTTGACTGTCAATTCTCTAATTTAGACATTATTATTTTATGTTATATATTTTTGCATGTTCAAGTAATCTTTAAAAAAAAAAATAGAAAACAAAATGATAAGCAAAGGCAACATTTTCCATACTGAGGTTGAATTAGACAGTGGAAAGATCAAGTGGTACCCAAAAAAGTAAAATTTGACATAGGATATTTTAGGGTGTGTTGAGTTCTCAACAAAACCCAACAACATGTAACTTGTCACTTTTGTCTTTGATAGCCACCGCTCTAGATGGGTGAAGGGGGCGTTGATTTTGACGAACTGGGGTGGCACATGGACATCTGTTGATGTGATGTTTGACTATATAAGGATCAAGGTCAGGCATCTCCGTATATGACCAGGAAAAAATATCCTAGTATTCCTAAAAGAGATATTTGTAAGCTGTAAGATCCTCAGGGGAGCATGCGGCGCCAATGGTGATTTCTTATACTATTCTCGGTTTGATGGAAATTTCGTTTTTGATGGTGGGGGAGATATTGGCCATGTTTCCTTCTTCAAAATCATCTAGGGCAGGGATAGGGTTATTGAACCAGTCTATATGCCTTGAAGGAATAAAATCCTTGGTTTCGATTGCACATATGGAGGCTTTGTTTAGAGGTTCAAAGGATTCCTCTAAGAGAAAAAGCACTCAGTGATGGAGCACATTGCATGGGAAATCAAGGGTAGTGAGATCCTCCAAGATATCTTCATCACAGTGGAAGATGCGAGAATACAGGGGATCCGGGGAGGTGACATGGGAGATTTTCAAAGTGTGATTGTCCTTAATTAGAGAAGACGTAGAGTAGATATCGCATACAGGGTGTGATGGCTCGCTTGACATAAACCAAATGTCTAGACACTATGGGTGATAAACTGCGGTAGGGGGCAGGATTTCCTATGGGAAATTTACCGAAGAATTGGGAGGATTTGGGGGAATATCCTTAGACAGTCGATCTATGAACCATGGAGGTGTAGGAAGTGACTCAGGTTTAGGGAAGGTGATATTGACAGTATCTAGAGAGTGCAGTACCATTGGTGAGGTGATCGGATGTGGTTGCACATGGGTTAAATGATGACCTCAAGATGTAATAATCAAAGGATTAGTATGTAATGTGAGAAAGTAAGTCACAGAGAGCACAAGGGCATCTCAACCGTTTGAGGACTGAGGAAGAGCCATAGTGAATTTTGGTGACTTGCACACCAGAAAGGTGTGGTAGAGAGGGCTCTTGTTGAAAGGTTTGGCATACTGAAGCTAGAATATGGTGAAATTGAGGTAGAGCTGGGAAATGATGAGTGTAGTGGTCATAGTCTCAACAGATGGCACATGTGAATTTGGTTCGCAACTCTTTACTCACTGTAGTGGGGGACGCGGTAGTAGTACTACACATGGTTGGTGAAGCGGTGAGCGATGTGGTTTCTTGCGGGAGTTGGATCAGATGGCGTAACTTGAGAGGACTAGGAAATCTATTAGTGGGGTGTCCCTCTCTTTTGCATAGTGTGCAAGGAGGGTGAACTCGAGGAGGAAGAGTAGTTGCGGGCTCTTTATTCTTCCATAGTAGTGGTAGTGGTGCTGGAAGTTGGGGGTGAGGGTGGTGCAGCTGGAGCCTACACTAGAATCTGCATCGGGATTACCTTTGGCTAAGGAGGGAGAGATGGTTGAGGAACCATAGTGAGTGGGTGTAGATACCATACAGGTATGGAAAGAACCATTTTGGAAAGGGTAAATGTCGCGACTACCTGAAATGCTTGAACTCTCGGTGGGGGGTAGAAGAAGGAAATTTGAGTAATGTCTTGAGGGATTGTTTCCCAAACCAAGATTTTCCCCTAAAT
>JZKD02S1045631.1:1127752-1141413 GCA_000966675.3 Picea glauca | reverse complement strand
CAGCCGTTGAGGCTTGCTGAGACGCTATTTTATCTCTGGTGCTTGTGTGGCCCCTTTGCGGCTCGGGGGGCTAAGGGGGAAGAAGAGTACCCCTAGCGTTGGCTGGGAGGTACCGATGAGCTTTCTACGGTCGGCAAGCAGAAGTGGCACGGAGCGAGGGAAGCGACATAGCGCGAGGGACGTCTTTGAAGTGGGCGAGTGGCCACGGTATGATTTTAATGGTGAAGTAGAAAGCAGTTTTATATTCGGCAAATTATTGTTATTGGTGATAATATGATGAGATTGATTGGCACTACGGTTTGTAATTTTGTTCCGCAATGATATTGTAGAGTTTGTTTATATTCTGATCATGTGTCACCTTAGTTATGATGTCATGTGTTTTTGGCATTTATATGATTTAGGTGATGTTGTTAATTTCTTATTTGTTAAAAAGAAAAAAAAAAATTCCTATCGAACTTCGCTATTTATAGACGTAACGAAGGGGTCGTTACACAAACTCTGACAGATACACAGGTTCAGTATGATCATCCCATTCCAATCTATTGTGATAATATAAGTCCCATCATTGTCTCAAATAACCCGGTGATGCACTCCAAGATGAAGCACATTCCAATAAAGTATCACTTCCTATGGGAATAGGTTGCAGAAAATAACATCAGAGTTGAGTATGTGGGCACAAAAGAACAAGTGGCATACATATTTACAAAAGCACTTCCATGGGAAGCCTTTGAGTATCTTTGCTAAAGACTCAGAGTTATTTATACTCCAAAATGAATTCTTTTGAATACTTACCTTATATGTCTTATATGTACACAATGAAGCACCATAAAAAGCACAGTTCAGTTAGGGGGAGCAGCCCCAGATGTAAATATACCTTTTCCATCGATGAAAAAGGGGGAGATATTTATGAGATGCAAAGGACAGAGGCATGATTCCAGGGGGAGAAATGGTCACAGAGATGCAAAGGATAGAGGCATGGTTCCAGGGGGAGCATGAGTGACATGACTTCAATATTACATGACATGGTTTCAATATTGCATCAGAGTGTTTCCATCAATTCCAAAGAGGGATATTGTTCATTAATGTTGGTTGTCATTGATGTCAACCCTTGAATAAATTTTGGTAGAAAATTCTGGTAGCACAAAGGTTTGGGTAATGGACCCAAGTTTGTTTGATGTAAAGATGACTCATTATTGTATTGTCATAGTTGATAAGAAGTACAAATGGATCAACTCCAAAGTGGTCCCCTTATGGTGAAATCCCTCACGGGAAGACGCTTTGTGGATTGAGTTATCCTAGAAATATGGTTAGAGAACCCATGCTTAATTGTGGAATAATGAGATGAAGGTCAGTGAATTTGTCAGTGAAACTATCCTAGATGTATAGTTCTTTTCATGCCATTTTTGGTGGTACGTGGAACGCCACATAACTCCTCACGGTTAGAGATTTATGGCCATGTGAAGTTGGAGGACCCTCATGAGTCATCTAGAAGCCCCAAAAAATCAAAGTGTTTGCGAAAGAAATTATTTAAATAATAAAGTTAATGGAGAAATCCCTAAAATAAGGAAAGTGGGATGCTACATGAAAGTATAAATAAGAGGCAACACTCTCTCATTTAATTACACTTGAACACATTGAATATCTTTTGTTGTGTGAGGCTTATTACAAGTACTCATTGATACATCTCAAGTTGCGAAAGTCTGAGGTAGTATGAAGGGTTGATAGAGAAATTCTTGGAATGACAACGAATACTAAAAGCCCTATTTTCTAAGGCGTATGTAGGCTGACAGTGTATTAGTGTGCATACATACTGAGGCATATGTGGGCTAGCAGTGTATTAAGGTGCATAGATACATGAGTTGGTAGTGTATTAGGGTGCGTACATGTTGGTAAATCCATGGAAACTTAAGAGGATGAAGATGCAGAGGTTCTAGATTCTAAGATCAAGCTCCCAGGAAGGTCTACAGTGCTTAGAAACATCATATCTATCCATTGGTTCAAAAGAACTTGTGTTGGTTGATGTATTGGGAGGTTGAATATCAGAAAGGATTTGAAGTCTAGATCATGTGAGGCATATTATACTTGTTTATGATTACACACATTTATATGACACATGACTAGAGAGATATATCGAGATTTTGGGTAAAGAGGATGCGAGCACAGGGTACAGATACAGTCTGGATACAGTGACAAGCTACAGATCTATGTGAAAGAAGTTACAGAGGGTCAACATTTTTCAAGAGAAAGGAAACCCCAGTTTTTAGAAGGCATATGCATGTTGCATAACATTTTGGTGGAGTACATGCATGGTCTACATAATATATAGGGCACGTACATACATGTACTGCAACACTACAGGTCACATACCTGTTGTATGTTTGTTGATACATGTTCAGTTCAAGTACAGATTGATTACAGGGAAGTTGTACAGGTTGGATGCAGGTCAATGGTATAGGTTGATACAGTTGTATAGTGGTATATATCACAGTGATAGTCTGACAATGGTTCCATCATTCTAATTAAATGTCAGGGAGGTTGGATGGGGCAATGACAGGTGGTTTTAGCCACCTTCCGGTTGTAGCCGAAGAACATAGGGCGTTGTAGCCTCCTTCTAGTTGTATCTAGAGAATTGGGGAGTTGGAGCTTCCCTCAGGTTGTAGCCTAAGAAACTAGGGGGTTGGAGCCTCCTTCTAGTTGCAGCTAGAAAACAAAGGAAGTTGGTTCTTCCAATGAATGTAATTCTTCAAGACATTTAATAAAAAACATTCCATGGTTTTCTCCCACTTTGGGTTTCCACATAAAATAGTGGTTTACGGTGTATGTGTATGATTGTTCATTTGTTCATTGCTTATTTACTCTATATTTATTGGATGATAATGATACATAATTATAACACTTGGATTATATGGTTAAAAGGGATTAAATTTCTCTATTACTCATTCACCACACCTCTCAGTAATCCAACAACCCTATCCAATGCCCCTTTGATTAGTCCTCCAAGCTATGATCACGATTACATCCTCTACTTGTCAGCCTCAACTATCTTGGTAGTAGGAGTCCTCATCCAACTAGGGGATGATGGGTGGGAACATGTCATTGAATACATCAGTAAAACTCTTTCAGGACCACCCCTGAAATACAAAAATGATGAGAAACTCGCCCTCACAGTTTTCCTCGCAGTCGAAAAGATGCAACACTATATCCTACTTCGAACTACCAAAGTCGTAGCAGATTCCAACCCCATGAAGTAATTTCTTAGTCGATGACAAATTAATGGCAAATTTTCCCGATGGATCATCATCCTTCAGGAAAATGACCTAGATTTCTCAAATCCTAAAAGTAAGAAAGCACTCGTCCTCTCTGAACTCATTATGACTTTTGTCTCAGACACTAAAGCTTCACCCGTCAATACGTATTTTCCCGAAAAACACCTCTTCTTCATCCCCTCTGATGACCCCTACTATGGCGACCTTCTCGTCTACCTTCGGACACAGACATTTGGGTCTCATCTCTCTCGAGACGACCGTCAGTGCATTCTCCATCAAGCCCCTCAATACCTTCTCCTCGGTGACATCTTTTAAAAATGAGGGGTCAACACCATTCTTCGCCAATGTTTGACCATTGATGAAGCTGACAGAGTCTTGAATGATTTCCATAGCGGTGCTTGCGATGGCCACCTCTCGATTATGTCCACTGCCCAAACAATCATTTGAGCAGGTGTTATGAGGAAAATCTCTCTATGGCTAGGGAAAACCACAACAGACGGAAACGACTGTAGAAATCAACTCTATTATCAAGTATGCTATATAAATAAATATGCTAACAAGATAAGATAAAAGTCCTACCTTGTCCAGACGTTTGATGAAGTCCACCATTGAGCACTTAACCCAAAGCAATATGCCTGCAACTATTCTTCAACAACCAAGAAAAACAAGCATATGGTGATAGTATATGATGTTAGAACATTCAATAGCATAATCCATTAATATACATAACAAATATGCCCATGGAATAATAATTCAAATATTTGCAAGATATCAATTGGATAGGAAAATAGTATTTCTATTAATATATGATCAGCAGAAGTGAAAAAGTTATAGACTTCGGTGTCGGCATGGTTCAGAACCGAGAAACTAAGTTCATTTTAGCTGGGCCTCAACCACCTCAATCCTCCACCAAAGGAAAGCTCATAGAAGAGAGACAATAAAGTTCTCAATCAATAAGGGAAGATCTTGGGGGATGAACACTCTGTTCAGACTTAAAGGACAAAGGGATGCAAACTCAATATGAAGTGAATAATTTCTCCAGAGTACCTTTTCTCTCAAAGTTGAATTCTTTCTCCTCTTTTCCATAGCTTGGAATTGGCCCATTTATATCCTTCAAATGGAACTGAAGGGCCGATTCAGAACATTTCTAGTATATGGAAGGACAAGGATCATTGATCTCCTATCATGACATGGAAACCTGAAACCATTTTTTATTTTTGGGAACAAATCCTGATATACGTGGGTTGTAGTGGTGCAATATACATATACACATGTTGTATAGTATGCAAGGTGCGCACATGTGGAAAAAATGTATTTTTAGCTCTGGTATTTTCAAAAAGGGATGAAAAGTCTACATAGAGAAATGGAAAAAGGCCCTCTTTGCAAGATTACATAGGGTGAGGAAAATATTGCTATAACAAATGCCCCCTAATGTGTGAGGTCAGAGGAGTATCTGTCATGGCCGAAATACATTATAAAAATCTAAAAGTGGAGTGATGGGGAATGAGTTGGAAGAACTAGTTGATCATTACATTCTGCACTGAATTTGCATACATGGCTTCCAATTTGAATTAAATTCTAGATCCATGTGAAAGTATACCAAACAACTGTCTATGGCCATGAATAGGAAAACACAAGTGTGGTTACATGCCATAAGCTTCCACAATAAAAAACAAGGCCTAGTAGAACCAATCTAAAAATCAATCTAAAGATATATGTATACCATGGAGTACAATGTGATGTCCCATGATCACAAAAGTCATATAGGTATTGGTCCAATGAAAAGGAAGAAACAACTCAGGAAAGTTGCAACCACATGCTGATGTCTTCAAGTCTTCTACACAATCTACCAAAGGTGCAAGTCTACATCATGTGAATAAAGTAGTTGAGGACGAACATAATGAGACATCGTTTATTACCGATCATTGAGGTATACTGTTAATAAACGTGAGACAACCTACCGATAATCAAATTAGGTATCAAGGAACCAAGTACATTCTTACAAGTGTGAATAAAGGAGTCAAGGTCAAACACTTGAAGAATCCATCGATCAGGAGACATTGATGTATTCTCAACTGTCGATAGTGAGAGAACCTTCAACTAATGACTGCAAGCCTCAAGGTACTCATAGGACTCTAGGTCTTGTTTTCAGAATAGATGATCTAACATTGATGGAAGGAGACCCACTGAAAGGAGAGCATTAAGGCATATATCATCATTCAACATGAGGTACAAAGAAGGAGCTTCATGATTTGGAGGAAATCAAACGAAGAAAATGTTCACGAACCAATGACCCTGTGCATCTTTCGCGTATTCCAAGTGCAAGTGGTACATGAAAAATACCCTATGAATAACAACCAATGAGGAAACATTCTTACAAAGGAGAGTAAAACACCAATAAGGCTAATGGAATCTAAGACACTACAGGAATCCCAATGTGTGAATAGATGTCTTTCTTTCGAATAGAAGGGAAACCACCCAGTCAATGGCCAATGATGAAATGTCGACTGTTGGGTTCAAGGTTACTTACCAATGATGAAAGTAGGACTAGGGTGCGTGATAGGACTACGGTATGGCCGACATGAAAGGTCAAGAGTTCTGAAAAATGGACGGCATAGGTTGATATACTTCATTTGAAAAAGACCATGAGACATATGGAAGACTCCCGTAGCATAGACTCAATGATGAAACCATGAGATGCAGGAGGCATCAAATAAATTCTCCAAAGGGACTAGAAGAGTAACCATGAGATGGAGGAGAAAACTCTTTGTAACGAGATCAACTTCCTAAGTTCATGCTAAACCAAAAATTATGATGAAAAATGGACTCAATGAATTTGTTCTTTGTTGAAATGCGACACGACTGCTGCCAATATAAGATAATACTCCCTTCCCGCCCATCTTTTTTTTTTTTTCATAGTCAAATGAATGCTATGATACAAAGGAGGAAACGAGTGTCACAAGTAAGAAAAACTAGTTCCAATAGTGGAACACACCTATGCTCAATGCAAGGAGATGCATGCGGGAGATGGACACTTGGGGGAATGTTCCCTCCTGGGTATAGGGTGTCAAATTGTGAAGGATATAAAGGAGGCTCTACTATATTGAGGATGCAAAAATTTTGAGGAAAACGGTTTATAACACAAAGCGAGAACCGACTATAGGCTCAATACTGCAAGCAAGGGCATGATATGAAATCACAACTTAATGCCAAAAAAATTCCTTTTTCGTAATCTTGGTCTAGTTGGTGTGAAAAAGGGATAAACTTGTACCAAATAGATGTCCTTTCAAATCCCATTTACGAGTGTGAAAGAGACAAGTTCACTAGGGAATATTTTATCTTTTTGAAAATGATTTGGAAAATATATTAACTAAGACTCATGAACTTTCGAGTCCAATTTAAAAAGTGTGAAAGGGACAAATTCACTCGGCAATATTTTCACTTTTTAGACGAGTTGGAAAAGAGATTAAATCAGACTCGGTTGGGATTTTCTAGGCGACATGTCATGGGGTAGGCCAAGGCTATCGTGTTGGACTTCTATGGAATAACAATATCTTACAAATAACCGACACAAGATTGGGAAAACCCAAAGATCTCCAAGTCGAGGAGGATAAAGTGCTAGTGGAGTTTATTGTCTCTGTGATATATCAGATAATGTCTCTTACTTGAAAGGACATAGGCAGAGGCATTGGATACCCCACAAGGTCATCCTAATCAAAGGGAACTTCTCTAGGAATTTAAGGGAGACTACTCGGGGAGAGTAAAACTATCTCTTGTTTAGAAGGTACAGTATCAGAAATGATAACAACATGGTTGAAGGATGCATCACCCTTGACAAGGAGACTTGGACTGACTAGATATTTCACTGGTATGACCACTTCCTCAATTTCAGGTTGAATAGGATGTGTGATAACAGGGGTAGGGAAAAAATCACCCTCGACAACAGAGGTGTGTTCAAGAGAGGATTGCAGCGACATGATTGCTATGTCAATCAAAGGAGAAGTAGGGTGTGGGGAAACCACAGATGCCTCATAACCCAAAGGGACCTTAGGTGAGCCTCACACTTCTGGTATTCCAGTAGTATAAGGACACAAATGATTAAGGTGATTTCCTTTGCAAATCCTACAAAGGAACTTGGAATTATGTATTACACATATAGGATTTTCAATTGTATGAATGACCCCAGCATGACTTGTAGTGGCTGGTGACATGCTCCCAACATGACTTGCAAAGGATAGTAGAAAATATCCAAAATGACTTGTAGAGGTTGTTGATGAATCCCAAACATGACTGGTAGAGTTTAGTGATGAATCCCTAATATGAATAGCAGAGGTTGGTTATATATGTGCAGTGTTACTAGTAATGACTAGATTTGTGCCCCCAACATGACTTGCAACAGTTGGTTGTTGGTCTTCAACATGACTAGTAGAGGTTGTCAACCAATCTCCAACATGACTAACAGAGGTTGGTGATATAATTCCAGTATGTGACTGACCCTCAAAAGATGCAGTCAAGGAAGGTAGGGTCTAAGGATCGTTAAAATACAAAGTGCAGAAAGGAACATACCTCTCTGATGAAATGAGGCTACTGGACATGGTGTAAACATGGTGAATCGACGCCATGAAGTCGAAGGTACCCATAAGGGATGAATACATTCTAACATCGATATTGTCAATTTATAGCTCATAATTGTCAACCATGCAGACCGACGGTCCAACAGATGCATTGGGGATAACATACGCAAAGTATAACTGGTCAATCATCACAATCTTCCCATCGAGTGGAAAACAAAAGGTGTGGAAGACAGACGATATGTCGAAATTCATAGCATAGGTCCAATTGCGTGTTAGTAACAAGTTATAATCAAGAGGTGCATCAACTACCTAACATACACCTCTATTGTATTCCCACCTAACTAGACCAGAAAGGAAGGAAGAATAATGTGAGGGTGGAAGGAATGACCATCAAAAGTAGTCAACATGGTCGACGATTGAGAAAGATTCGGAGAGCCGAGAGATTTCCAACAGATCAGGGACATCACACATGTAGCAGCGCCTTCATCAACAACCACATGTTTGATGGTATACTTTGATTACCCAACGTGAATTTGGAATGCCACATGGTAAGGATAGCAAGGCTTCACATCTGTGACGTCAAACTTGATAAATTTCGAGCCACTGGGATCTAGAGATCCTAATGCAGATAGAAAGGAGTTCCTCTATGAAGGACATGTCTAGATTACCTCCAGAGCTGACATCGCACAAGGGGTTTGACATAGGTCATCAACAATAGAGTAATTCTAGGCGGCTCTAGCATTTGGATTGTGGGTAGACCACTTGAGTACTCCTTTCGGAATTCTAGGTGGCTTTGGTTTCTTGATCTACAAAGACATCTTCGAAGGAGGAGGAGGAAACTATAGACCAGGTATATCTTGTGAAGAACTATAATCATGAGACCGGGTGGCCACATGAACCTTAGAATCGACGATATTGATACACAAATGGTCACCATCTTGCGATGGCAGGTTTTGACTCCCACTGACTGCATTTCTATCATTTGAGGAGCTCGAGGTCATGTGTTGGTTATGTCAGAAACGATTCATTATCACGGGGGGCGGTAGAGATAAGAGCCTCACAAATTTCACAATTTTGGGGCATAAATGAGTAAGGTGATCGTTCGTACAATTCTTACAGGGAAATTTGACCTTACGCCTTTCTTTCTTTCCCTCTCCAACATTATTATTCCTCTTCTCATTATTACCATTGTCCTTGGGTTTCTTATTTATTTTCCCACCCTTACGATTATTATTATGTCCTTTCTTCTTATTCTCACCTGGTTGTTGGTTACCATTTGGGCCATTCGACGATTGCACAAAATGTACATCTGTCAACTGAGTGGGATTGGAAGACACAAATGAATCTAGCCCTCATGTTGACTAGTTTAGAGACAACTCTTTCAAATGGCTTGTCACCAAGTCTGGAGATTTTACATTGGTGGCGCCTATAATTCCATCGGCATGAGGTTCAATCTTTTGTCTAGGGTCATAGGTTGACCTCATTGCATACAAAATAATGTGGTATAACATCCCAGATTGAGTGTATATAATATCTAATTAGTGGGCTTTGAATATTGCTTCTTCCTCGGTTATAACCCCAAATGTAGAAACATCTTTTGAGATAAGGGGCTGTAAAGACTTAAGGAACCATTATAAAAGAAAGGCTGGGGGTATTGAGGTCTTAATCAACCTCTTCTGTCTACACCACTCCTATATATGATATGATATATGACTGGTTGTGTCCTGGCATAAATTCGACAAAATTTCTAGGCCAACATCGTAACAAACCGACAATTGGAAGTGGTTAAGGAAGACTAACACCATCTAACTAAAGGTCCCATATGATCCCCTAGGTAGCTCGATATACCATTTTGCAGTGACCCTAGTAAGGGTTCATTGAAATAATCTTAACCGAATAGAATCGTCATTAAGGGAATTTGAGGAGCACCATAAGTGAAAGGTGGTAACGTGATCACTAGGATCCTCGCCATTCTTACCTTTGAATTTCAGAATGTCTGAAGGAAGCTTGGTGGGGATGGGGAGCCATGTAGGATCATGACACATAGGTTCATTCATCAACTTAGATAATTCTGGCAGATTAAGCATGGCCAGAAAAGGGAGACAGGTTTGGGGCATCTAGCCCCAAACTCCCTAGAAAGATTGTGTTTGAGGAACTACAGCCCATCCAGGGTTCTGGTAAGCACCATGGCCTTATCCAATATTGTAAGACCCTCCTCTAGGATGATTCATAAGAGGTTGATTGGGCATAATTCTAGTAGGAATGTTTCGATGAGGGTTATAAGAATTTCCCCCAACCGGAGTGGCTCCGGGTTGGGGGTTTCCCAAGATGTGAAAATGACCTCCTTCAGGTGTGAATCTGAAGGATAGAGGTGGATTCGTCATGCCAAATGTGTTGGTTGGAATCAAAAATGAGGAGGTGAGGGTATAGGAAAAAACTTGAACAAAAGCTTATCCTCCAAGTTGGTTGCTCCACCTAGAAGCAAGAGGATTAGACCTGGGGTTAAAAGAGGGAATTCCTCCCATATTGGGAGTCATTTGATGGATTTGAGAACCTCCAAATGGAAATGGAGTATAAGGAGGGGTTGTGCCCCAAGTCCAATGCTATCATTAGGGCTAGCAGCTGGAATGGAGTTGGAAAACTGTGAAGTAAAATTCGACATACCATAGGAAAAAGGACTAGAGGCCATAGGGATGGACTGAAAATTATATCCTGGTGAGTGACCAAGAGACCCAAATAGGTTCGAGGAAAGAGATTGAGAATTCACTATAGGACGGGTAGTAGTAATGATAGGTTCCTCCAACACTACAACCATTGTGGTCGCATGAGTCGAAGGAGTGCCATTAACTATAGTAGGTGTGGGAGTCTAAGGGCTACAAGTAATTTGATGACTTAGTTCAATACTCATCCTTGTAGAATCACAAGTCTGAAAAGTGGATGTGTGTGTACCATGTCTAATAAATCTACTCCTTTTACAAGGAAAATACTCGAAATCCGGTGGTAACTGTAACAAGCGATGAGACCAGAGGGGAGGATGGTCCGAATTCACGATGAATTAAGACTCAAGATAAAAAAATTAAATCCTAATGCCAACTAGTAATCAAAGAGAACACCAAAAGTAATCAAATGACCAAAATGCACACAAACAAGATAAAGTGGTTGAAAGGGACCTCCCTCTCTAAAGTAGGTATGCCTCATCCAAGAGGGTCCTGAGACTCCACTGCAAAAGCTTGGAGGAAAAAAAATCATTTATAAGGGACCTCGTAGTCCTAACAACCAGTTGGTCAGATCCCCCCAGAGAGGTAATCCTCCATAAAGGTTGTGTGTTGTCCGACCCTTATCTGACCCAAGGTACCTACAGAATAACCCCTACAAGTAACCTATGTGGCACCTAAGTCAAGAAACTAAAAAACCAATGTATAACTAATGCACAGGAGAGCAGTCGTAAGTCAGGTCCACCATATGGGTAGGGTAGCAAATCCCGAAACCTTTAAAGTATCACCTCTTACAGAGGTAAGGGCACTAGAAAGATCCCCAGATACGAATAGATCCCTAGAAACACTAGTACATATTGTAAAAATTTTGACGTTCTATTTGCGGGGTTATGGACAAAATTCTCCATATTGTCAAAAAATAGAGGAAATTAATAATAAAAAATTCATATTGCCCAATAACGTCAGTATTTCCATGTTGACGTCTCTCTTTCCATGTTAACATCGCTCTTGCCACGTTTTTGTCTCTCTTGCCACGTTTTCCACCTAGTCATCTCTCTTGCCACATTTGTGACATAATCATCTCTCTTGCCACGTTTGTGTCCACATCCTAGAAGTCTATAATAGTATCTAATATTAGTGGAATCCAATGTAAATATAATGACCAATCTATTGCATATAATAAATGAACAATTAATTTCAACATTTCCTAAGGCCTTCTATAATGTTAATATTAATATTACTTATAAGGTACACTATCAAGCTCGAGCAAAGTAGATTTTTCCATTGTGAAAGCCAAGAAGGTCATAACCTTATTTGAATGCATTGTAGAGTTTTCCAACACTTTTTAGGAACACCATGGCAATGAATCACCCACTAATGAGAAAATGTTCCTTTCATCCTCCAATGATTCACAATATGGGGACCTCGTACTTCTCTATTTCCTAACCCTTTGCACCATTTTCATAGTTGGATTTATGTTTTTTCTCTTCTTTACATGGTTTTGATTCTTTCTTGGGTGTAGGAATTTGAACACGTTATCATTTGGATTCAAGATCATTCACCTTATTTTCATGGACTTATATAAGTATTTGTCTAAGCCATCATATAGGTTTAATATTTCCCTCCACATATTCATGTTTAAACTTTTTTCCAATTCAATCACCTTAGGGTCCACCTTGGTTGGACATTGGTACTTTGACACCTATTTTAACACTTGTTCAATGTTAGAGCCTCCCTATGATGGGTAACCCCAATTTAGCACCCTTTGTAGTTTGACATCCATCGTGAGTGTTCCCCATATAAATGAGATCCTTTATAGTCTTAGATGGCACTTGAACCTCATTCTCTTCTCTTCTCAATTCATATCCACTCCCTTATGGGCTCCCACCTATTTTTTGTAATTTGTTGCTACACTTCACATTTTGTTTCTCACCTATTTCTCATTGCTTATACAAGACTCCAAAGCTCCAAATGAATACAAAACATTGTCATTTGAGAGGGGGCTTGCATTAAGGTGTCCATCATTTCTTGCACACTTATTTCTCTACTTGATTTTCACCCTTATGTTCCCTTGCACACTTGAGAATGGATTTTCTTACACATTGATACTTGTCCTCTTTCATTAACATAACATATTCTTTTATTCTTTCCACTAAAGATAAAAGAAGAATAAAAATTAAATAAAAATATTCATATTCCATGAATTTTCCCCATGAGTCCATGGAGGTGTCAATGTTTTGTTGATTGAAGCATGAATATTGATTAATCTAGTTGTGTCATTCCACCTTGTCATTATGATTGTTAAATTTTGTTTATTCCACCTAAATATACAAACATATTCATTCTATTTTCCTCATTCTGACATCAATTTAGTCATCCCCCCCATGGATTTTAATTCATGATTTCTTACCTATGTCCCTCTCATATTTTATCTATGTCGATGGAAGTCTTGTGTCACCCCCATTTTCACCTHTYCTATGACAAGGCCAAGTGTTGGTCCTTCATTATTACTCTCATTCATCTTATGTTTCTTTAAGGGAATCCATCATCACCCTCCACGTATAAAAAGGCCTCCTATACATTAATTTGAGGCTCTTTGTATTGCATTATAAGGTTATGTCATTAAAATTATCTTGGGTTCCCCATATTGGAATCATTCTTGTACATTTTCTACTTTCTTGTTTGAAGTTTGGGAAGAGAGATGGAGATGCTTTTGGACTCATGAGCACTTTTGAGGAAAGAACCTTGAGGAGAGAAGGTTTAGATTTACCCATCTCATGCAAGGTAACAATGTACTATTTTCTTGTTGATTACATAATAATTTCATTTATTTTCCCCATTTCACATTGTTGTTTCATGTCAATTATATGCAATTTTATGGATGGGTGTTAAGTAAATTATGGATTTTACCATTTTGAGCAAGTTAGTGCTAGATTTTACCATTATAGAAAACATTAAGATTTTATTCGTCGTCTTATGTGTAGGTTTATTTCAAGACTGTTTCCCTTCTCCTTCTCTTTCAACTCAACCTAAAGCTTTGAATATCTTGAAAGGAATGTCTCACATGTATAATCCTTTCTCTTTCCTCTTAAACTTTAGTTTTCCAT
>JZKD02S1045631.1:1106979-1118241 GCA_000966675.3 Picea glauca | reverse complement strand
TGACACATCTGCCAATTCACAAATCGTTGTAGATGAGAGGCAAGTGAATATATATTCATAATGGAAACACCATTCCTGATGGTTGTAGCTGCCAGTCAATGCACAGCAAGAGAGTATGGTTGTAGAATGGTTTGCACGGTAAATATACAGAGATTATACTAGCGATAAATTAGAGGTGAGACTAAGCCATGGGAATTGATGGAATTGGCTTCCCAAGATTTTTAATGACCATAAGAAAGTCGTAGGAAACCATCACTGATTTAGATAAGAAAATATCAATGCCAACCACTGCACCATCAAGTGGATAATTAGTGTTGTGGCTGCCACTCAGTGGAACCATCAACGATTTAGATAAGAAAAAATAAATGCCAACCACTGCACCATCAAGTGGATAATTAGTGTTGTGGTTGCCACTCATTGGCTCCTGTGATTGATTAACACAACCCATATTCATTCTTATACTAATATGCACTACTCCAACAATTTAGATAGACCATAGATCATACACTAAATTAGTTGCACATAATCAATTTGATAGTTAAATAGGTGAATGTTGATATTCATTAGCACTAGGGAAAATTTCAAGTGTTGTAAGATGTTGGCACATGTATTTATATAAGATGGAAACATACATGAATCCCAAACTAAAACAACAATAGGCAGGAAATCTAATTACACAGTAATTAACACCATACCAACATAATACTTACCTTGGAAACCCAAACAGGAAAACCAACATTCAATGGCGGCTTCTTAGTCATGCTTAAGATAATTTTACAAAGGGTGAGATATACACTATCAACATACTGACAACATTTTGTAGGTTTCTTGGCTCAGGGAAAGCCTTTTCTCTTCGCAGACAGGTTCAAAATCCCATTTTGTTATCCAATTTACGAGGAGACGTCATACTTCACCCTTCTACTACTACCCTTTCTTCTTCCCAAGTTGCATTTTTTCCATCTCTCCTTGGTTGTATTTCCATCAAGCAAGCATTCATTTTTATAATGCTGCTTTGGAATTCCAACCATCAGGTGATTCATTTCACCTCGAGGCCTTTGGCCTTTGAACTCCATATTGATTGTCGACTTCAAACTTTAACAAGGACTCCTTTTCCACAAATTTTGGAAGATATATTAATTCAGATCCATTTTGGATCAATACATGTTACAATGCTTAATTTTTCCAACATTTCTAGAATCGAGAATGCGCATTTTGCAGTTCATTGTACCAAGAGTAGCAAGATGCACTATATAATTAAGGGTGAAGAGATATACTTAACATAATGTGTGTAAAGTTAATAAACTAAAATGAAAAAAATAATTTGATGCCCGAGGTTTAATGTGAAAAATAACAGGAAAAACACTGACCAAAATATTTATAAAATAATACATTCATATAGATCTAGCTTATCCAGGGAGTTTTTAAGCAATGAAAGGTTTACATGTGGGTTTTTGAATCCCTCTCCATGCTTACTAGACCCATGGTTAGATGGATCCATGCTACTGAAATATAATCAATGAGGCCATGCATCAGGAACGTGAATGAGAAAGAAAAAAAATGAATTGAGGGATAAATTTATTTCTATGGTTTTTCAGGACTCAAAAACTAATGCCATGTCAAAGCCAATTTATATATAGAAACAATTTTAACCACTATTTATGTATTTACTTGTCCAACAACAAACTTCCCAAGCAATTATTTTCCACAAAGCTACACTCTAAATTTAGATCTCAACAAGCAACGTAAAAATCAAACTAGATTTCATTTATCACTAATAAAATAATATTTTTGGATTTACAGTTCCCTTAACAGGATGAAACGTTAGTTAGAAAAATATTCATATGGAGAAAATGCATTAATGAAACTGTTTTTTGCATAATTACTAGAGTAGAGAAGGGTATATGTTACATACAATACATAACACTAGTTGTCATAGTGTTGCATATCCCAATTATTACAATGGTGTTCTTTCAAAATTAAAAAGTGGTGTAGCTATATATGATTGCTTTGCTTACAATGGTATGAAGATCACAATATAAGATTGTTCAACAACATACATGGTACAATATATTACAACCACTTATGTGCAAATCACAACAATTTCATCTAACTTCAAGGAAAGGAATGCAAAATCCTTGGAAGTTAATAACTATAACTTACTTGCAAAGGGGACAAAATTCTTTTTAACATACCCTCTTTTATGCTTCAAAAGCCTCGGTCATAGGACTTTCTTGCTTGGCGATCTGCAACAGATTAGATGTTAGATAGATTAAATAAACAATTATGTACCTTAAATCTAAGTTATTGCCTTGCCCACCTTAGTATACTCAATTCAGATGGCTATGCATCTATATATAGGGCCACGTGAAAAAATACATAAAGCCACCTGTTCCAACCTAACAAAATGTAGCAGGCAATTACTCAACACACCTCCTTGGGTTTATTTTTCTAAACCCAAACGCAACCTCAACCATAAAGGAACAAGAATACACAATCATGGCCTAAGGCTATTGTTAAATCTATGTCACCATTAAATCTGGCTTCAAAATACTCACCACTTCATAGAGATGAGCATCAAACTCTTTTAGTCTGGGCAACTTTATAGTAAATTTAGTGAAAATTGAAAAAAAGACTTATTTAGAAAACTCAATTGAACTTTAGTAGCAAAATGTATTTTTAATAGTACAGTCAAGGAAAAATCTATGCCGAGATCAAAAAAGGACTCCAAGATCATTCAAAAATCTGAGATAAGGTACCAAGAATAAAACTAACCACCTTTCTTCAAGATATACTAGACATCTCCCAAATATAGTGGATCAATTTAAGCTCTAAAGAAAATAAAATAAGCTACTTCATCAGCCTTTGCAAGAGAATTAGGAGAAATTGAGGAAAATTTTCCTAAAGGTGGAGATATATTACAGCCCTACATACCACGAGTAATGTAGAGGAAAGAGAAAAATGATTTAATAAAATACCATTTTCAATCTTACATACATGATCCTAATGCTAGAATATAACATAATGCAACATATCAACATAGGAAGACTCCTAAGGTTGGCCTTTTGTACATTTCGAAATGTTCTACAACATTGTTACCAACAACATTGACCTTCTCACTACCATTTACCTAGTACTCAAATATAGGTCTCTCTAGATTTTGACCAAAACCAGCATATATGATATAGAATCTCAAGGAAGAGCATGACAAAAAATGTGATTCATTTGATCACTGAACTTTAGAGAAGATTTTGCAAATCACTATATGTAATGTCCCCACTTTAGGACATCATCACAGTGCAAAGGTTCATGATGACCAGAGTAGCCAGATGGATGTTATAGCGAGTACAGGGGTTATTGAGAGGCATTGTGGGTTCCAACTTGCATTGCTCATCCTATCTTCAATGCTTCACAAAGATGCAATAAAATTTCTCTTGTGCCACAATGATAGAAATTTGTTGTCAAAAGTAAACAACTATGCTTGTGTGGTCAAAAATCAACATTAAAAGTTCTCTTGTTACACCATGACACAACTTTATTTCCAAAAGTAAAGAAATAACATCTAGTGGACTTCCTTTCTGGTCAACATTACCTCCTTTTTGGTCAACATTACCTTCACAATCAAACATTGTAAAATTGTAGAAGTCGTTGAAGCTCTTCACTACAAGTGCACACACTAAATATAATGCCAAAATTAAGTGTTCTATTTAGATATTGCAAAATTAGTTTAGTTGCTTTCCATACATGCATGGGTTATTTATTAGTTGCAACTTTGATTAATAAAACAATTGTTTGTAATTAATAAGTTAATAATGTAATGTGATCTTAATCAATGGATTTTAGCTTGTTGATATGTAGAAAATAGAGATTAGGATTGGCTTGAGACACCACATTAAGAAAAGCTAAGAAAATCAATATAGGCATGTGCCCATGTTACCCAAATATTGAAATATATTATAAATGAATGAAACAAGTGCGCAAGATAATAGAATTCAGTTGAGATATATTCATCTAGTGAATATCCCACTGAAAACTATCGGCAAGCGAAAGCACAATCAAAATGTTGTTCATCTTGGAAATAGGAGAAAAATTATCTCGAGTGACCATTCAAGATTTATTCTTATCAATACTACCATTCACATAGAATTTCATTTTATAGACCCATTTATATCCAACAATATTCTTCCCGGATGGAAGAGATACCAACTCCCATATCTCATTTTTCATCAAGGACATATATTCTTATGTTATAACATTCTCTCATTCTTTCCATGAGCTTATTCATAGTTATAAGGATCATAAATCGTCATGGGTATCAACACAGTGAAAATTTTTATTTTTTCTTATGACCATGAGTCTATTAGAGTGTTCAAGACATTATCGACATTAGATCTTGTTTCCTCAATGATTTTTGTAGCCCACTTAGGACAACAAGTTTCTCCAACAAAAAGTAAGCCTTGCAGGTTGACATTTAGTCTGTTGACTATATGAAGCCTTGCAGTTTGACATTTTACCAACTCTAACATTTTTATTCATTCAGGGATCAGAAATATCTTATCGGGGAGGCTTCATGCAGGATATGCCAAGAGAGTTTCAGCACCTCAATAAATGGTCAATGAAGTTTTTTGTGTTTTCCTAAGGTTATTTTTATGTAGTATTATTTTTCACAAGTGACTTTTCTACTTTTGAGCCCTTACTAAACATAATATCTTCTCTTGGATTAATTGGAATTGATAGTATTGAGCAAGCCCATTGATGTGTAAGCTTTTTGAACCATATATTTTAGTGTTTGGGTTTTGGCACATGCCTTTTTTTAGTAGTGTAGTTAGATCAGCTGAATAGTTGATATTTATAGAGGTTTGAATTATTGAAATAGAGGTTTGAATTATTGAACAAAGGTCATCCTTATTGAATTGGAGGAGAGGGATTTAATATGCAATGGAGTAATAAATAGCTCTATGGATGACTTAGCCATTTGTATTTCTGAAAATGTTTGCAGGTATTTCGAATGGATTGATGAATGTGAGCGTGTAAATAATTTTGGCTAAATGGACGAATCTGAAAACTTAGATAACATATCACGTATATCTTGAATATAGTAATTCGATATATGGATGTTTCTTTTCCTGAGATTCTATCTGAAATATGTGAGAGCATCTGCATTTTGGATGTGCGCCTTCCTCATACTGTGCAATACAGGAAGCCATTTGAACAAATTCACAATATTTTGCTTTGGCCTATCATGTTCTTGGATCATGTTTGAAAAATGATTGATGTTCGGTCACTTAATATATCTACTACATGGATTAACTGTGTATATGACATTTAACATTGGTTGTTATTTGAAACTAGATGGATTAGTTGTGTATATAACAATAACATTGGTTGTTATTTGAAACTAAAGTTGGAATATATATGTGTTGTATATTTGTAGGCCAAATCTGTTATAGTTGTTGAAGTATTTAAATTTGTCTTTTTTCGCCCCTTGTTCTGACTAAGTATCGAGATATTGAATTTTACATGGTTTGGCATTTTCAATTGTCTTGGCATGAGAGATTATGAGCTTTATATCTGGAGTCCAAGTATGTTATGGTTGTTTTGAATTGCTACAATTTTCATTCTATGAATTTTCTCTTCTACTCTATGTATATATATAGAACACTTGCATGCTATGTGTGAAGTTGTTGTGCTAGCCAAAGGATACAAAGCAATACTTGCAATGACTTCAAGTTGTATTATTGATTATATAATTTTCTGTTAAATGTCAAACAAATTGTCAGAGGTTTAAGTGAAGGCTCTAGAATTTCTGTTGCTTAGTTATCTCATTGGTATATAGGATCTTGTATTGGATGGCACTTGTTTTGATGTACCCAAGAAAGTACAGTATTGTTTTGATCCTATCTAAAAATAGGGACTTACTCTCTAGTATATTTTTGCTTTCTTATTACGCATGATTGCACTTGAGCTTTTGGACTTTAGCTCAACAATTGTGAGTTCATGTGATAACACACCCGAGACATATCCTAGTGATCCTAAACCTCATTAGACAAGACCCCCTTTACAATTAGAAGTTAGTCCTCCTCCTCAACCAACCTTGCCTAAGACCGATGATATAGATTTAAATATTGATATGGCTAATATCTTAGCAAAGGTTAATGTACCTATCCCTCTCAGTATTGATATTGTATTTTTTTTTAAATACCTACAACACAGTCGCTATTGCGACATCTTGGAGTGCTGCTCCCATAGAAACCACGCCGGAGATGATACCTCTCAATGTCTCTCTTGCCACGTTCTAGATGTCTCTATTGCCACCTTCAAGACATCAATCTTTCCATGTTAAAGATGTCTCTCTTGCCACATTCCAGACATCTCTCTTACCATGTTCTAGACATCTCTCTTGCCACACTCAAGACGTCGGTCTTGCCACGTTCCATATGTCTCTCTTACCACATTCAAGACGTCGGTCTTGCCACCTCCAAGATGTCGCAATAACGACAAAATCTATGTCGTCGGAAAAGAGACATCATGTGAAACGACGTTTGAGGGGGTCTGTTCTTTGTCGTTATCCCGAAAATATGAAGTGGCAATTGTATCAAACGCGTCGTCGAAATTTGACCCAAATGTACTCGTGAAATATCTCTGATGCTAAGAAGGTATTGGAGGGATACCCCTTCAATGAACCTCACATGACCTTGTGATTAAATCCAGTGTAAGCAGAGCCTCATGATATTTCTAATTATACAATGGATTTCTCCACTCCCTTAGTTAGACACACATGTTGATTTAATATCCTTGGATAATTTAACTCACAAAATCATATTCCAAGGCACTAAATCCTAAGCTAGTTTATGCACCCTAGAAAATAAAATGGTGACTAATCAATTTTAAAGTATAGCGTTAATTTTAGTGGTCGTGCTTACTCAAAAAGGTATGGTAGTGAAACTCATGATGTTATGAATCAGTAAGTAAAGTAAATATGAATACAATGAAAAGTCCTAAATTCAGTTTTCAATGAATGATACGCTTCTTAAAACAATGCAATTTTCAGTTTCAACTTTGCAATTGTGAAATAAAAATGCAATCTTTCTTTGCATGCACTAAGCTAAATGACAAAGACTCAAAATATCAAAATGCCAATCAATGCAAAATGCCTAATATTTTTTTATTTTCAATATAAGAAAAATGAAAATGCATGGACTGAACAACAAATTGATATATAAAGACTCTACTGTGTATATAAAGAGACAACTCAAGTAGGATACCAAGGAGAAAAACACCCAACCCAATGTACAAGGACAATCAAATTGAAAAGGTGATGAGAAAGACTCTGCCCAAAAATTCAACCAAAGACAGGTTTTATGTCATCCCATATACACTTAACTGTCACTACAGAGACCTACGAAGACTCAACAATTATGAAAACCTACCCAACAATGAAAAAACCTAGAAAACAAGAAAAATAGGTTGATGTACATGAATGTTCAAGGAAACAACGCGTATGTACTCAACTTGCAGAAGGACAACATGTGTATATACACGACTGTCAAGAAAAAACCCACGTATATGTTTAATAAAAAAAGCTAGGCAAAGTAGAAGGCGAAAAGACTCAGACCCAGAGTGAACAAAGGTTGTCAAGCAATCATACGACAAGAAACGCAATAGGAACGAGAGAAATCTAAGGAGAAAAAACACTCCAAACCCTAAGAAAGAATATTTAATCCCCAGTATGGTCGCCAATTCTGTTACGAGGAAAATCTTTCTATGGCTAGGGAAAGCCTCTAGAAATCAACTCTATTCTCAAGTATGCTATATAAACAAATATGCTAACAAGACAAGATAAAATGCCTACCTTGTCTAGACGTTTGATGAAGTCCACCGTTGAGCACTTAACCCAAAGCAATATATCTGCAACTAGTCGTCAACAACCAAACAAAGAAAGAATATGGTGATAATATATGATGTTAGCACATTCAATAACATAATACATTAATATACATAACAAATACTCCCATGTAATAATAATTCAAATATTTTCAAGATATCAATTGGATGGGAAAATAGTATTTCTATTAATATATGATCAACAAAAGTAAAAAAGTTATAGACTTCCGTGTCAGCACGGTTTGGAATCGAGAAACTAAGTTCCTTCCAGCTGGGCCTCCACCAAAGGCAAGTTCATAAAAGAGAGACAATAAATTTCTCAATCAATAAAGGGAAGAGCTTGGGGTCTAGACATTGTGTTCATACTTAAAGGACAAAGGGATGAAAACTCAATATGAAATGAATAATTTCTCCAGAGTAACTTTTCTCTCAAAGTTGAATTCTTTCTCCTCTTTTCCATATCTAGGAATTGAACCATTTATATCCTTCAAATAGAAATGAAAGGCTGAGTCAGAACATTTCCATTATATGGAATTCCAAGGATCATTGATCTCCTATCGTGACATGAAAACCTGACACCATTTTTCATTTTTGGGCACAAATCCCGATGTATGTGGGATGTAGTGGCACAACCTGTGTATACGGATGCTGTATAGTAGGAAAGGTGCGTACATGTGGAAAAAAATGTATTTTTATCTTTGGGATTTTCAAAAAGGGATGAAAAGTCTGCATAGGGAAATGGAAAAAGTCCCTCTATGCAAGATTGCATAGGGTGACACAAATCTTTCTATAAAAACAAGGTACTTCTGGCCCATGTTGTTTCATGACTGCATCCATGTTGTCAAGTGATGCGACAAATTCCAACTCTATGAAAAAAAATCACGAGCACCACCCTCTTTTCTACATCCAGTCATCACCGCCGACCCCTTCTGCAAATGGGGCATCAACTTTATGACTTGCAATCCTCCATGTAGTAATGGACACAAGTACATTGTCATGGCAGTGGATTACTTTACAAAATGGGTTGAAGCCATTCCCACTTTCAACAATACCACTGACACAACAACATGTTTTTTCTTCAACCACGTCATTTACCCGTTTCGAAATCACACTACAATTAGTATACGATCACGGTAAACACTTTAAAAATGAGATCTTCGTAGAACTCTCCTCAAACTTAGGCTTCTCCCATGAGTTTTCCTCCCCATACTACCCTTAATCCAACGGACAGGTTAAGGTGGTCAACAAAGTCCAGAAAACCATGCTACAACATACCATCAACAAACATAAGACCAACTGGCATCATATGTTGTTTTCAACATTATGGGCTTATTGGACGACAGTCAAAACTTCCACCAGTTTTACACCTTTCCACCTCATCCATGGGATCAAAGACACCCTCCCTATCAAGTGTGAAATTCCCACGTTATCCACTGCCCACATAATCTCCAAATCTCCTCCAAATTCTCTCGTCAAATTACTATAGCGACGGGTACAAATGAGGTGGCATTGTGGGCCCACCAGCCATATATATTCCCTTTTGTCAAACTTCTAGAATCAGCTATAGGATCGCAGAGCCTTTGTTACCTGATCTATTCTCAGCCATGAGATTATGGTCCCACCATCTACACAGTCACATTCCTCGGGTCACCATCTGAACTTGGTTCCGGGGGTGGATTTTTCTCACGTCGCGTCTAGGTACGCATGCTTATGTTAAAAATTAGCAAATAAATGTTATATGTTCTTTATCATCAAATATTGTTCACGTTGGGTATTTGGTTTTTAATGTGTAGAGGTACTTGGCACTAGTACATATTGTAAAAATTCTGACATTTTATTTGCGGCATTATGGACAAAATTGTCCATATTGTCGCAAAATAGAGGAAATTTAAAAAAAAAAGGTTCATATTGCTCGATAACCTCGGTCTTGCCACGTTGACGTCTCTCTTGCCACATTGACATCTCTCTTGCCACGTTAACGTCTCTCTTTCAAAATTTGTGACATAGACGTCGTTCTTGCCACATTTGTGAAGATTGATATCACAATTGTGACGTTTTGGAAACTAGGTTTTCCCCTCCAACGATCACCTTAGTATGTTGACCATGTCAAAATAATAACGGTCACTTAGGTTTTTTTACGTCGGAATTGCGACGTTACAAAATCTATAAATATGTTGCATTTGATAGATGTTGTGACAAGTTTTCTATAATAACGACGCTTTGGGGTCATAGTAGTTAGCGGTTAAAATGTTTTAGGGTGTGATTTTCATGTCATGAGTTATAGGGGTAAATGATTATAGTGTGTAAAGGGTTAGAATCTATTTGGGACCATCATGAATATTTTAGTGTCGGAGCATTGAGTACTTGAGAGGTTGGATTCCATGTGAGTAGTAAAATGGTATCATGAGAAAATCTTCCTTAAGCCTTAATGAAAACTAGTGTGCTAGTTGCAGGTTTAGAGAAAGTGTAGGTTATTAAGATGGTCAATATGAGTCAACCGTGTTAACTATGGTCAACTATAGTCAAACATGATGAATTATGCTCAATCATGGTAAAAAATGGTCAATGGAGATCAATATAGTCAATAAGGGTGAAGGGTTAGTTGGTTACTAGAATGAATGTAATAGGAGGGTCATGGGTTAAGGGATTAGTAAGTTACATAGTTAATGGATTACTGGGTATGTTTCCTTGAAGTTAGTGGGTCAAGGGGTTATGAGATGGGTTCAGTGGGATTAAATAGTTAGGATGTTCATGGGGTCATGCATCAACCATGGTCAATATAGTTAACGATGGTCAAATATGACTAGTGGGTTACTAGGGTCATGGGATTGGGTCAATATATTAAATCATGATTGTGTTCGGACTCAAATGGGTTAATGCCAACCATAGTGTATTAGAGGATTAGCATGTTCGGGGTCATAATGTGTTAGGCGTGATTGCATCGGGGATCATAGTGTATTAAGGGGTTGTTGTGTTCATGGTCACAATGTTATGGGGATAGTGCGTCTCTCTTGCCACGTTTGTGACATATACGTCGTTCTTGCCACATTTGTGAATATTGATGTTGCAATTGCGACGTTTTGAATGGCATTGCTCTGCGACCAATGTTTTACCCAACATGAATGAATTTTTACTACTTCAAATTTTACTCAATCTATTGTCCAAAATAACCATCATCATCAAAATTTAATTCAACCCTACTTAGACAACCAAATATGCAATGTTTGTCTTCATGTATGATATTATTTGAGAAGTGTCGTAATAGTAGGGTACATTACATATTTTAGTGAATGCAGTGTTTTCATTGTAGAGTAAACTCGACACTTTCAATAATCTTATGATAGTTGATAAATAATATATGCAAGAATTATTGCAACCATT
>JZKD02S1045631.1:1081440-1095727 GCA_000966675.3 Picea glauca | reverse complement strand
ATGCATGGTTTGATAGGGGCTGCTATATTCTTTTTTTTCTCATAATAAATATGTGGTTCCTTGTTCAATTCAACCAGAAATTTAAAACTAAAATCAACAAAGAATATGGATTAATAGATGGATGGATCTAGATCAGTTTTAAAGATTTCCTTGCATGAGATGTAATCATAATTCTCAGAATTTATTTGGCATATGGTTGAATGTGATGAGTTTAAATTTGTTGTTCCAAGACTAAATTTGAACATTGTTTTAGATATCATTTATATTTCACATGTGGGATATGATTATGTCATGATACACACATTTCCAAAGGCATATCTTTCAAAACAATTTTCATATTGAAATTTGGAATTCGAGGTTTTTCCTATTGGTTTTCTTAAGAACTAAATTTGAGCATGGATATAATTAATTTTCATGGTAATGTTTGAGGACAAAAATATTTTTCATTAGCACTCACAGTAAAGGAAAATCAAATTTCCATTAACTCTTAAGCACTCAAAACTTCACCTTTCACATAAACCATTGGAACTTTGTGGGCTTGAACCTCCAGAACTAGCTCCCACTCCTACCTCAACGCATTCAAATTGGGCATCTTGGACTAGTAGTGTGAGCTCCTTGTGATCTTGGTTTAGGAAATTCTTAAGGTCTCTTAGACTTGTATTCTTTTTTTTAGTGAATTAAGTAGTATCGAACTAAGTTTAGCCCCTTCACCCTTTAATCCACTGATTTTGGCTTAGGTTGACATAGGGATTTCTCCCTAGGATAGGGTAGTATTTTCCTTGGTATGAATATTGGGGCAAGGCCATCAAGGTGACAGTGAGTGGCTTGCCTGGTAGTACCTATAGGCTCTCCCACCGAGGTTAGGACTTTTCCTCTTGGGGTAGATTTTGAGAGATAACACCATGTATATTCCAACTCTATGGTTCATAATGGTTTGCATTTTCATTTTATGCTTTTATGTTTATTTTATGTTCAAAAATGGTTTTGTATCCTTGTTATTTATTATTACTACTGTCTAGTGATTTATCTCTTGCTTTTTTTAGATTACTCATGGGAGTTTATTTTGAACTCCCACTATGTATTTGTATTAGTTGTACTTCTAAGTCCCACTAACCTACTATTGTGGTCATTCGTTGCACATTAAATATTATCTTACCACAATCTACAAAAAAATCTTCAGATTCGACAATTTAGGAACATCTTATGATGCACTTGAAGAGTCATTTCATAATCGATGAGTCAGTAATGAATAATCCATGTTAGAAGTGGTAGAGAAAATATTAATCTCTGTTGATCTTGAGAGAACTGAAGCTTATGATCAACATATATAGGAACTTTGTGGTGAATTATGATCAAAGTTGAAAGAGGATCAACCCATTCATGTTAGAAATCGTCTCAATAAACCAAGATCATTACTTTTTATGGGTAGGAAAAAAATAACCCTATCAATTTTAAGAAGCAATGCCAATAGTATATACCTTGTTAACCTCTATTCTTCTACCAAGAAAAAGGAAAGGCTCTTTCTTGTGTTTGAATATGTATCAAACATTATCCAACAGTGATAGACATTGCATGTGCTTCCCTTAATGGGATTAAAATGGGTGATAAGAATTTGATTTTGAATCATTATATTTTCAGGTATATATATACACAATGGCATAATAACCCTTTCTAAATCTACATCTCTTGTTGTTCACGCTTAATTATGGTAGTTTAACTGAGACTATCATCATTGTCATCATGGAATGACATAGTTTCTTTCACATTTCTTATCTCATAAAGTTTTTTGCACATAAGAATACATTCACATGAATAATGACCATGATATTAATATTTTTGTGCATGGATGTTGGTTCTAACATTTGTTTAAAGACCATTGTTTCTTGTTGTCAGATGCTCATAAGCTTGTTTTTTACATCATGTACATATGTTTGGCATTTTGACAGTCTCTACTTGTTGTTTAACAATTTGACAGGCTATGATTTGTTTTGTATATATGTTTGTTCTTATTGTTTGCAGGCTATTTAGATGAAATTTAGATTCATATGTTCTAAAAATGTATTTATAATTTGCTCTTAGGTTGGGTAACTAGGTAGACATATTATGAATCATTTCTCTTAATTAAGTTATTTTATTTAAATATCCTATAGAAGGGGAACATGGGAATTAAAAATATTTTTACACCAAGTGAAGCCCTACATGTCATTCGTGCAATGCAAAAAGATCTAGTGTCATTGGTGTGGGGTAAACAAATCTCTAGATGTCATTGGTGGGATATAGATGAAACTTTGTCAAGTTTTGTCTCATAGAAATCATTTTAATGAAATTTGGGGAACCCCTCAGAGACAATTCTAAGCACATACCTTGAGGGGATTGGAATCCTGGTGGCCACTAAACCCACCACCCGTTTGGAGAATCATCATTGTTTTAGAATTGAATAGGTGAAACATGAAAAACACAATAAGAACCTTGACAAACACAACCCTTGATGCTTACAACACTATTTGGAGGAGGGACAGACTATGTTTCTTTTCCAAACATGTAAAATGAGTATATTACAATTTAATGAATATATTTTCCTATTATTATATATGGTTTTATACTTTATAAAAAAACTCACCAAGAATTCACAATGTTTTATATTTTAGTAAAAGATTCACTCGATTTTACAAGATTTTATAATTCAGTGAAAGATTCATCGGGGTTTTACAAGGTTTTATAATTTAGTGAAAGATTCGCCAAGATTTTACAATATTATATAATTGACTAAAAGATTCATCAAAAAATTATATATACATATTATATTATTCATAACATAGCCTTCAATTTCTTCTATTTATCACGGGTATTCACCCATTTATTATACATATAAATTTACGGGGGGTTCTTAAAATCACCCTTGGTTCTAGGGGTTAGAAGTGTCTATCCCCCTAGGGTTTAAAACATAGTTGTCTTGATCTTGTGCTAGTATCTCTTGAAGGGATAGGATGACACCTAGTGTTATGAGGGGATAAACTCTAGGGTTTTCTCTCCTAAGAGGTTGACCTAGGCTTATGACATGATAATCCTATGATAGACTTTCAAGTCTTATTTTTCCCTCGGTCTCCATTGAAGCACTACATTAACTTCATATGCCCAATGAAAAGACATTGATCTTGAGACCTCCAAGTACTTTCTTCAATAGTCTAAAGCTACCCAAACGCATTTTTCTCGGACTTCACTCTCCACATTGAGATTCCTTGCCCTAAGTCCTCACAATCTTAATTGAGGGAAACCCCCTTCAGTCAGAGGAAATATGGACTGAAGTGAAAGAGGGTTGGTGAGGTGACAGGGGCCTTCCCTCTAAGTTACGCATGATTGCACTTGAGCTTTTAGAATTTATCTCAACAATTGTGATTTCGTGTGATAACACACCCGAGACATATACTAGTGATCCTAAATCTCATTAGACAAGACCCGCTTTACCATTGGAAGTTAGTCCTCCTCCTCAACCAACCTTGCCTAAGACCAATGATATAGATTTAAATATTGATATGGCTAGTATATTAGCAAAGGTTAATGTACCTATCTCTCTTAGTATTGATATTGTATTTTTTTTTAAATACCTACAACACAGTCGCTATTGCGATGTATTAGAGTGTCGCTCCCATAGCAACCATGTCGGAGCTGATACCTCTTAACGTCACTCTTGCCACGTCCAAGACATCTCTCTTGCCACCTACAAGACGTCACTCTTACATTGTTGAATACGTTGCTCTTGCCACGTTCAAGACATCGCTCTTGCCACCACCAAGACGTCTCTCTTGCCATGTCCAAGACATCTCTCTTTCCATGTTCAAGACATCTCTCTTGCCACGTCCAAGACGTTGCTCTTGCCACGTTCAAAATGTCACTCTTTCCACTTCCAAGACATCGCTCTTTCCACCTCCAAGACCTCGGTCTTGCCATGTTCAAAACATCGCAATAATGACAAAATATATGTCATCGGAAAAATGACGTCATGTGAAACGACGTTTGAGGGGGTCCGTTGTTTGTCATTCTCCCAACAATATAAAGTGGTAGTTGCATCGAATGTTCCATCGGAATTTGACCCAAATGTACTAGTCGATGTGGTCAACAAAGTCCACAAGACCATGCTACAACATACCATCAACAAACATAAGACCAACTGGCATCTTATGTTGTTTTCAACATTATGGGCTTATTGGATGATAGTCAAAACTACCACCAGTTTTACACCGTTCCACCTCGTCCATGGGATCAAAGCCACCCTCCCTATCGAGTGTGAAATTCCCACATTATCCATTGCCCATGTAATCTCCAAATATCCTCCAAATTCTCTCATCAAATCACTATAGCGACGGGTACAAATGAGGTGGCATTGTGGGCCCACCAGCCATATATATTCCCTTTTGTCAAACTTCTAGACTCAGCTATAGGATCGCAGAGCCTTTGTTACCTGATCTGTTCTCAGCCACAAGATTATGGTCCCGCCATCTACATAGTCACATTCCTTGGGTCACCATCTGAACTTGGCTCTGGGGGTGTATTTTTCTCACATCATGTCTAGGTACGCATGCTTATGTTAAAAATTAGAAAATAAATGTTACATGTTCTTTATCATCAAATATTGTTCATGTCGGGTAGTGCAGGTACTTGGTCATCACAAACAGCGCAGCCCCTTCAGGTATATGTTTGACACTGGTATTTAATTATTCCCTCTGAAAATCAATTGCATATCCCAGTCACACCCTCTGACATTCACCTTTAGGGTCCTTACATCTGGATCTGCATTACCATCACCTCTACTGCATTCTGGTACTTTCACCCAGTAGCACTCTCCCCCACATGAGTTGTCCCATTTATAGTTCCCCTTGGAATTTGACACTCATGTTTCTTTCACCCCCTAGGGATGGGAGTCCTGATAGTATTATGCACTTTCGATAATAAGTTACATATTTATTCTTATCATATTGCTAGCTTCCCCAATGGGCTCATAGGTTCTCTCATCTCAGTTCTATTGATTGCACCTCCTCAATATCATTATCCCTCCATCTCATCCACCATCAGTTTTCCCATCTGCAGATTTCCCTCCATTCATTTACCTCGTATAAAAACACACCCATGGGTCCCCCACCCTCCACCAGTTCTCTTCACAACTTGCACCCTCACAGCCCAAGCCATCTCGCACTAGGGCACCCATTTCTGTATCTGTAAACTCATCCCAAATTATCCTTTATTTATTTGGAGATTGTAAAAATAATTTTTTTCCATCATTTACTTAGATTTTTGTCATCACCCCTAATGACCTTCTTTTCTCCAGAAACTCAACCCATTTCGCCCTTGGTTGGGGCATCCACTCTCCTTTTTTTCTTTCTGACATCGTTCACAAACCCTAAGTATCCCACAATCCATGTACCCCAGATCTCTAAGTTTCTCCACTTTGTCACGTCTCTAGAATAGTTTAACCCCATATTTAGTCATCCCCTTGACACTAGATACAGTTTTACGGTTGCTGCCAATCCTCCCTCAACATAACCCAACCAAGGGAAGTCTAGAGTATCACCACATATTGGCTTCGTTTATGCTCCCTATTAGTGCCTGATCTCATCTTAGTGGATTTCCTGAAGCCCTTTGCTTCTTGGAGTCGCATCTACCTTTGTGTCGACATCAAGACAATTTCTAGAAGGGCAACAATATATTGACTCTCATTACCTCTACAATGAGGAGTCTCGGATGAAACATAGAGAACCATCATTGCTCTTTGATTTTGTTGACCCCCATTACATTCAACTTCAACAAAATCTCATGTTATGATGGGTCTTAATATGCGACTATTGCAGTTGTTTTATACCAGTCGAAGACTTCTGAATTTGTTATTCCATTAATTCCTATGAGTCATCGACACTTCTTATAGGCATCCTTACCTCATTTCAGAGTATGTTCACCATTCATAATTGTCATCTGTTGCTATCAACCGCCCCAGAGGGCGCTACAGTTATCTACATCAGTATACATCTTTATTTACTGCCTTACATTTTTGGTTACATGATATGAGCATGGGGCATTCTTGCCTCGTTTGTATACAGATTTTATTTTTTCTCCGTATAAAACGGTTTGGGTCCCATAGTTTCCCCTCTCCCTATGACGGATCACTTTTGCAGTTCCTCTCATCACTCTTCCTTACAATGGCACTCTTAATAGAATAAAAATTAATTTATTTTGGCTATACGTATGCTCCTAACCTCACACATCAGGGGCCATCTGTTATCACTGAAATTTTGTCTACAACATTGCACGCAAATGGTTACAGAAATACAACAATACCAGCAACAATTAGTTCACCTGCAACACTAAAATGCACTTCAAAAGGAAAAAACTATACAATTGGGAAAACATTGACATGCACAAATTCACTGAAGGAAGCGCACGTGCAGTGCGTGGGCCAACAAATCCCTCATAGCGCACAATGCACCAAATGTGCGATTGTGTACGAGAAAATCTGTGCACTCCTGTGAACGATGCATTTGTGGTTCTTTGCGGTCCCCCAACCACTTATGGACCAACTCCCAACCTGATTTGACCTCGATATCTAAGCTAAATCCGAATGGGGGGTTGGTCAAGGACCAAAGGGTGCCCTAAAAGGCCCCTTGTTCACACCAACAACCAATTATTTTTTTCCTTGAATAAATGCTATAAATGGAGGCCATGGGTGCACTAAGAAACCAAGATCTTCATAGTATTGTTATGTTCTCTCAATCTTCCCTTGAGAATCCTCTTTTCTCCTTGGAGTATTAAAGCATTATTGCAATAGGCCATTCTAATCACCTCTTGAGGGAATAGGCATTGATTTTATTCATCATTTTCATTTTTTCTTCCATTGTAAGAAGATATCTCCATTAGGGAACTCAAGAGCCCTCCCAAGGAGGAAGGGGGGACCCACAAGTCCCCATTTTCTCTACGGTTCTTTTCCAACTAATATAGTTATCCATTGGTGGCATTATCTTGGTCATTGGTTGATTGTTTATGGTTATAAGTTTCTTATTAATTCTAGTTTTTATTTCCTTAGTTATTTTAGTTTATTTATTTTTTTATCACATGTGTTTTGCTTTTTTAAACCACTCACAAACTTTTGTCTTGTCTAGCAAGCCCAACTAGGCATGCATGTGTCATTGTTTTTCTCACCCAAGTGAAGAAAAGGACACAACAGGCTCCACAACCAACACTAGGCTTCTCAAAGGAATGTCAAGGGAAGACTAGGGTCAAGGGTTTTTCCTAAGGAGACTAGGAATACTAGGAATTATACCTACAGGAGAAAATAAATACTTTTATAATGTAGCTCTGTTAAGAGAAGAAGTTAGGGTTTTTTGGCATTTGAAATCCTCGGTGCTACCTAATGTGCTTGTTATCGAGAAGATAGAGGGAATTGATCTGGTACAATTGTGGGATAAAAATGTAGGTTCCTAAAAGGACTTACCATTTTGTATGCTAGCTTGTTGATGATCTCTAATGGAATGAGATATTGGCTAGTTTTATTATGGTTTCCATCGCTAGGGTTTGAACAATCCTACTTGTAAAAACCCATGATAATATATTGGTAGGTGCATGTACTTCATATTCTAAATATATGTGAAGTGTTTAGGTTATACAAATGTTGTGTAATTGCATAATTGAATTTTAGCTTATATCATCTTCATAATTGAGTAATTATAGTACTAGTTATGGAGGTTAATTTGACATAACATTGGGATGAGATTTTTAAGTGATTTACAAATATGTAGAAGGTAAATGAGATAATTTATTTCTATGATAAAGTATTGTAATATACAAAAAATTAGGTCACAATATTTTCAAGTGACCACTATTTGAGGGTGGATTCTCATTGGATTTAGATGGAGATAATTCAAGAGGTAGTCCATATTGTTGGTTGTGAGTTAGAATATGGATATTCACAACATTCATGAAAATAATTCAGAAGCAATGATTTATCGATGATATAGAGATACATGGTTGATTATCAGCAAACAATGCTACTTGAGAACCTGTTGACAGTACATAATTACCCGTTTAATCAGATGAGGGAAAATTCCCGATGAAAGATCCCAATCAGACCCATTATCGTTTGGGGTAGCATTTCCTGCAAGTTTATAGGCCTCGTTTCCACTCATAATTAAAAGAATAAAAAGAGGAAAGACAATGAACTTCCCTCCAAATAGTTCTATCTAATTCTAAGTCTAAACTAACTAAAAGTTGACTAATCTAATCTAAACTAATTCTAACCTATCCTGGGAGAAAAAATAGAAGAATGAGTACATCGAGAGATAATGTCATTAGAATGAGAAAATATTCATGTATGATAATGATATGTGATAACAATAATGTTTCAAATACACAAACAATTAGTTGTGCAATGCACTGATAACATCATTTTTGTACCCATAAGGAAACTAGTGATAGCATAAGCAGGCAGAATAGATTGAAGAAAAAGTTCGCATGACACAATCCTATCTACTAAAAAAAAAGACACATGCACAAAGAATAGTCTCATGTACATCCACCAATGCCACCAATTTATTAAATACCTCATGCTCTTTATTTGTCAGAACTAGTAATGCCATCTTTTGTTACAAAGGGAAAAATTCCTAATATATCCAACTAGCTCCCTTTTATAGAACAAGAGAGAGACTATTCAGTTCTCATGACCATTTGTTTTGTTTTCCCTAATTTTGTCTGCTTTACATTTCAAATTTTTATGGAATTTAAAAAATGTAGATGTAGGAGTTACAAATGGGAGTTTAAGAGACTCTTGGGTGGTTACATTCATCCTATGATAGTTTACTAATGATATATATTTAAATTTATTATTCACTCTTCCTATTGGGTCCTTTTCTGAATTTATTGTGTTGTTCTGGGAATTTTTGGATCTAATATGTTTAGTGATATCATTTTGTATTGTTCTCCTCTATCTCATATTTCCATTGAATTATTTTTGGCTCAATTTTGTCTTTGATAGCTCAAGATAAGATTGTTTGAAGTCTACATGTATGGTTCTTCATATGAATTCGGTTTATGCCTGTGTTTTGAATTTTCGAGCAATTTAAACTCTTGATCTTCCCCCATTTTCTATTCCATATTTTTCTTCTCTTCTCCAACTTTCTATTGAGCTATCCTAGGCTTGATTTCATTACTCGTAGCCTAATATATGGTTGCTTGAAGTTGGTATGGTCATCTTTCCCCCCAAATTCATGGTTGTCGATTTTTTATGTTTTCGGATATCTTATATCCGTTTTTGACCAGGAGACCCATACCATTGCATTCCTCTATCCGATACTTTTCCAATGAGGTATCAGGGCCTCATTCTGACATTTGTAGAAAAATTTATGGTTGTTTAAAATTTCTCACTCAACAACCATTGACCAGGCCCATGGGATAATCTAGACCCTTATTCCTTGAACCTACAAAAGAGAAAACCCACCAAATCAACGGTTCTAGTAAATTTTCCATTGGACCTCAAAAATGATAGAGTGTGCATTTAAAACTTTACATCAAAGTCTTCCTCTCTCCTTTTCAATTCCCATCCTAACGTATAAACTTTGAGAGTGAGATCTAGTCGTTCAACAACTTTGGAGAAATATGCATCATCCATTAGGCGATCTATTTCTCATTCATCTCTAATGTGTTACTGAAAAGGGATCTAAGAAAAGAATTGAAGAATATTCCTTCTTCAATTCTCATGATGAAGGTTAAAGCCAAAAAAAAGAGATGACTTGTAGTTAGAGCTAATTGTTAGGCTCCAATCTACTGATGTAAAGTAGAGTGCAAATGATTGTCAATCCAGTGTTTGTAAGACTTAGAGGCACATCCAAAATATATGGATTTAGAGATAACTTTTATTCTTTAATGGGAATAAACCAAAACCTAATCTAAGGGATGAATATGGAAGAGATGCTAAGCTTTTGTTCAGAAGTCCTATTCATAGATCTCATAACAGTAATCAACAATTTTTTTCCTAAAGAGTATCAATAGTAAGCATTCAAGAGATGTTCGAACTAGTTCTAAGACTTATCAAATGCTAGAAGGAAAAAAATCTTATTCAAGAGATGCATTCATTGTCTTCTTTCATTCATTAGCAACTATCATCAATTTAAATCAAAAGTACTGAAAGTGTAAATAACTCAAAAAGCATTCATGATTATCTTAATGTTTGAAGGCAAACCACACATTGAATTCTTATTCAAGAAATCATTCACAATATGAGTAAGGATTTGAAATATTAAGCATATGACTTAGATATAGAATTCATCTAAATACAGCAAGATATGAATGAAACTTATCTACAGCAAGATCTAATCTAAAACATGTATCAAAGATTACTTGAAAAGAACATAAAGAAAGAGTGTACTAGTTTGGCAAAGGGGGCCCTCCAATGCTTCACTTGTACACTTGAGTTGTCTCAGCTAAGAAAGAGATCTAGCAGAATTCAAATCATCATATCATAGGAATTATCAAGAACAAAATGCAGAACTGATCTCAAGATTGCAAATTCCAAAATTTCTTCATTCACATTCAAGGTCCTCATACTAGTCTATGCTTAAGAGTATTTATACAAGAGTTTCAAAACTAAAAATGTTAATAAATCTCCTAAATATCATGATCAGATCCATAATATAATCTAGGAAGGTCGAATTCCTCCTTCAGATCCATAATATATGGCCAAATCCCATGACAATCCAAAATTGTCCATCATTTAAGGCTAAAACAAGGTATTTTCTGCTGAAGTGGCCCTGTTTGACCAGTGTTGACCAGACACCTGGAAGGATTAGATCTTGAAGATGATAGCTCATTATCCGTACTTGTATATCAGGGATCATGACCTAATTCTTATATTTCACCCAGGTGTCCTGCAAGTACACAAACCTAGGAGCAATTACGGGATTTAGTCAAATCCTGTAATTTCTGATAAATTTTCAATTTTAATGCCAAAATTTAGAAAACTCAATTCTTAAGCTAAAGAATGATAAATATACGTTGCATAAGATGTTTTATGGAAAATATGGAATGAAATGAAGGCAAAATGGATGGATATAGAGGCAAACGTGTGGTTTATAGAGAAAAAATGAAGCATAAAAATGTACTCAACATCTCCCCCAAGAGGAAGTCTTTGCATGTCCTCATGCACAAAAATGTCCCTGAAACTCTGTCACTAATCTTTTGCCACCTCTGCTACCTACAATAATGTTTCCACATTCACCTAAGCTGTATGAAGTGCTTTCATTCTTTGATATTTCTCTTTATATGCCTTTTTCTATTGAAACCACTTATATGCTTGTTTGGAGATTAACTTGTTTTTCTTTTGAAGCTTCTTGTTGTTCTTATTCAAAGTTTCATTCTCCTCCCGTGTTTTATGGCTTTGAGTCCTCAGCATTTCATTCTCTATTTTTATGTATCTTTCCAGGACTTCAATCTCCTTAATTTTTCTCTTCATTTTCCTTATTTTCTTATTTTTCCTATCAAGTTCAGATGTGGACCCACCAGACACTTCTTCCATTTGAGGTTCTTCTTTCATGTCTTTAATTAATTGTTCCACATATTCTCTCATTTGTTCATATGTGGAAGTTTCCTGTTCTTCAAAACCATCATTTTCCAATGATTGTGCCTCTAGAGTTTGAATATGTGCATACTGTGCTTGTTGTGCTTCATCATCATTTTGTTGTATTTGGCCCCTTTGAACTTGTTGGTGTTTTCTTGATTTTCTTTCATATATGGTAAAAATATTATCTTTTTCTTCAAATTCTTTCTCCTTTATCACCATGATTCTTGTTCTTCTCCTCCCCATAGGCGGTTTTGAGCTTGTTGCCTTGGGGTTCTGTACTTCTTCCTCATCATCGGTCACAACTAAAATTTGTTCCTCCTCTTCTTCCTCCTTTATTGTTTCAAAACCATTTTCAATGATAAATTGTTGCCAAGTCAAATTTTTCTTTTGTAGTTCATATATAATGATCATTTTAATAAAACCACAGTGATATAAACTCTTTTCTGTGTTCCTTCCTTGTTTTTGGATAGCCTTAGCCATCTTAGAAAGGATTTGTAATAGAAAATAAGGCATATTGATTTCACAGTCACCTTTTAAGTGTTGTAGTAGTTTAATGTGATACAGGTAGATGATGCTAAATATTCCCTCACAAGTTATAAATTTTTGTATGAGATATGCTAATTCATCCCAAGGATGAATCAACCAACTCCTTGGAATTCCCTTCTTCCAATTTACTGCTGCTACCCTTGATCTGGAAATAAAAGGTGCCCATGATTTATCTTTGAAATGCTTGGTTTTGAAATATCTTTCTCCTATTTGAGGAAGTCCAGTGACATGTGCAATGATATCTTCAGAGACCCTAATGGTAAGGTTTCCAACAATAGCCCTTTCCCCATCAAATGAGTGAGCAAATTCTAAAGCAACTTCTTCACAAGATCCATCAAATTTCTCAAAGAAACCTATCCACTGTTTTTGCTCCAAAATTTGTATACAATCCCTGTGAATTTCTTATGTAACAAGCTTCCCTGGTTCACATCTAGACACCATACTTCCAATTTTTAAGAGCAAGACCCTAAAATATTTCCACTGTTTATAGAAAGGAGGTCTAAAAGTTTCAACCCTGTAATTCTTTTGACCAAAATTTCTTAAACTTGCAGACTCTGTTTGGATTTAATTCTGTGCATGGTCTTCAATAATATTTTCTGTTCAAAAGTAAAGGAAATCTCATATTTTTCAAATTCCTAAGCTGTTCTCTATTCTTCAATCATAAAATTTTTTATATGCAAGAGCATACCTGGTAATTTCGAAAAAAATCTCAGGCTTCTTGTTGAATTCCAGCTCAATTTTCCTTCTTACAGTCAGCCTCTGCTAGAAATGAACTGTCTTATTTTCAAAATGTACCACAGGACGTTGAATTTTACACTTAGTTGTTCAATTATTGAGTTTGAACTTACCTTCAATGGCCGACTCCTATTTGGATACATTCTCTACCTTTTCTCACCAGGTATCGCCTTCAACCTCCGCGTTTTCTTCCACAGAACGAGAATGTTGTATGTTGACAGTGAGATTGTCAACATACAATTCGTTTTTTTATCAGAGAATTTCGGGATAGGAAGGCGTAGGAGGGAACAATTTGCTAGAGCATAGGGATTTGGGATGGAGTTGGCATGGTGAAATAGAATGTGCACTTTGAAATGGAGGTAAGTGTACACAGGAGTGCATCGGTGGTTCGAGTCTGGGGAGCGTGCAAGTGAGACACAACAATATGAAAATCATTTGAGTCGAAATCACTTTTATGAAGGAAGAAAAAATGTTGGAGGAGACTTTAAACAAGGGTTTTTATCATTTTAAAAATGGATTGTACAGTGATCATAGCTGAAGGTGCTGCTATATTTGTACCTTTGTACTTATCTCCTCGTTGCAATCATCATAAGAAATGGTTTTTTTTTCTTTTAGAAAATGTGTTCACTTGACTCATAACTCCCTAATTCATTTCCAACCTCTTCATCAAGCACGAACTCTTCTTCTTATGACCCCTTTTTAATTGTATATGCAAACAACCTTTAATCTATGCAACAACAATTCAGTTTGTGTATGCAACTTATGTCTTCAGAAACAGAGCATTTGACAACTCAAAACAAACAATGTGTTTGTATTTGAAACCCGATCCCTCCTTATAACTTCTTTGGAAACCAAAATTGGTTCCTTTAAGTACCATTTTTAATGCTTTTTGAGGATATATGAAAATGGAGTGATGAAAATATGATGTAGGGGAAAGGAAAGATAGGATATTTATCATTGGTTAGCTTAGGAATAATTTCTCAAATTTAAAGAATTAAAAAGGAAAATATATACTAACTTGTTTGCTCATTGTGTTTTGCCTGACTGAATTCTTATTCAAGAAATCATGAATTCTTTTTGAGTTATTTACGCTTTCAGTACTTTTGATTTAAATTGATGATAGTTGCTAATGAATGAAAGAAGACAATGAATGCATCTCTTGAATAAGAGTTTTGTCCTTTTAGCATTTGATAAGTCTTAGAACTAGTTCGAACATCTCTTGAATGCTTACTATTGATACTCTTTAGGAAAACAATTGTTTATTACCGTTATGAGATCTATGAATAGGACTTCTGAATATAAGCTTAGCATCTCTTCCATATTCAACCCTTAGAATAGGTTTTGGTTTATTCCCATTAAAGAATAAAAGTTATCTCTAAATCCATATATTTTGGATGTGCCTCTAAGTCTTAC
>JZKD02S1045631.1:1043568-1057729 GCA_000966675.3 Picea glauca | reverse complement strand
TATTTCTCATATATTGTGCATGGTGTATTGTGGTGTATTGGTGTAACTCTTATACTATTGTTCATTGCTCATTGGATATAGTTGAATGGTTTAAGTATAAGTTGAAAAAGGTTTAAAATTGTACTTGATATTGATTCACCCCCTTCTCAGTATCAACAATCCCAACCATTCATTGGGGGAGGGTCATTGGAGTTATTTGTGATATTAGGAGTAGATGTAATCTGATAGAGAAGGACTTTAACAATGAAGAGTATGAATGTCAGTAACGATGAAGCTCCGATGTCTTTGTTGGAGTATGTGATCGAAAGGTTGTGAAGAAGATTCAGGACAAATCCTGATGATGATGAGGGATCCACATCGGCATTAGCTCCACGTCATATGACATAGGAGAGTGTGAACTACGCGAATGCTACATGGGAGTGGAAAGAAAAGGTGAGATTTGGCTTAGGAAAATTTTAGGAGGCCATAATTTTAAATCCAGAACTTGGATTTAAGAATGGTTACATTCGTTGGAATTATCTCAATGGGAAAAATCCAACTATGAGATTTGGTTAGAGGAAATAATAAAGGAAAATAAGGAGAAAACCCAATAGGCCTTTGGCATAGGTTTCGAGAGAGAGGGAATTCCAAAAGAAGAATATGGTAGAGATCAATCTAAAGAGGCTTGCGGATAGGTCTGTAGGAAAGGTGGATCCAATAGCCTTGGAAGCTCGGGACCTCAGGGAAATAGGAAAAGGGGAATCTCGGTAAGGATAAAATTCAAGGTTCTAGAAAAGGATCAATATATTTCCCACATGGCTCTCAATGTTGGATCGTACATGCAAACAAAGTGGATTTGCAAACCTTATCCTACCAAAAAAAAGAATGATATCAACTATGGAATCAAGGAAGACTAGTTAATACAATAAACAATATATTCCCTGCCTTTAAACCAACTTATGATAGAGTGTTAGGTTTATTTAAAAATAACCTGATGATTGTAGGTGAGTGTCTTAAGACTACATATTTTCATTTGAAATGGAAGAGTAGGATCTGCATGTGAGAGAACATAGTGTGAAGTCATGCAACATAGCATGTTAGCAAGAGGATGCAAAATTTGAATTGGGAAATCAACAAATAATCAGCCACAACCTCATCCAATACATGCAATAGAACATCAAGTCGTGCAACCAAATAGGATCATCAACCACTTTGGAATCAACAAAAGGTCTGAATACAATGACACCAAAGTTTTAAAATATATAACCCAATATTTCTAGTACTTATAATCTAACACACTCTTTTCAATAAACTAATTAATGAGATAAGTTCTTTTACTGGTTGTACACTTCAAATTAGTTTTAGTTCAACTGTTGGTTTTCACTCTTAAAACAAGAAAAAATCTACATAAGTGTGTTCCTCATCTCTCTTTTCCATGCATTGCTTCGCTTCTAGTGAGTTTCCATAGCCTCAAAAAGTTGCCTTGGTACCATACAAGCATATCCCCACCACCAGTAGGCGTCCATAGCCCCGATGAATTTACTTGTACTTCCCACACTATTAATAGTTCTTTCAACTTCCCTTTTATTTCAGAACATGCTCACCCTTTTAGATTTTAGATATCAATATGCATATGCACATAGGTTGTGAAGGAAGAGGGGTGATACGAGAGTATCTTTGATTCAATGAGTAGATGTTATGCAATTTAGTTTAACCCATAGGTTTATCCAAAAACCATCATTGTATTTTCCATCTTATTAACTTGAAGTGGATGGAGCTCACAAAAAATAGTGGATAGACACTTTCCTATATTTATTAGTTATCTTGGTATGCTCAGTGGGAACATGTGTTCCACCACAAATATCAGTCCATTCCTACAACTGAGAACTTTATAAATGTTCATTCAGATAGAACAACCCATGCATCTTATCACTTGTAAGAAAAATATTCAGTATCTCACCATAATTGACCAACCCCTTCACCAAAATTTAAAGGGAAATCCTCAAGGAAGACTAAGAGTCAAATTAACTCAGGGAAATACTAGCAGTCAAATCAAAATATGGGACGAATCTGCATAAATAGAACTCAAAACTGAAAGCAAGAGTTAGTTCATGAAAATAAAACTAAACTAAAAGGAAATTTGAAGCTAGAATGTCAGTCATCAAAAGGGTGAAAACTAGATGAAAAAGATAAGAAGAGAAAACAAAAATGACTAATAAATATGGAAGTAGCAACATAAGAAGTGTTTTCGGTGGACAGTTGACAATAAGCCAAGGGAAGTCAATAATCTATAAAATTTAGCTAATTAATAACAAGCCCGGTGAAAATATTCCTAGAGTTTCTGATCTAAAATGAAAACAAACCAGAGAACGATACTTGATTATCTATTGGAAAATATTTTGCAACACAATTCACAAATCCAATTGTTATATATGATCTTATTTTCATTTAGTGTGACAAAACAATTCCGGGAATCATGCAACAAGGGTTAATGTAAATTCTCAATCAAAGAAGATTTTCGAAAACCAATTTCATGAAATTCTCCATAAACCCATATTCTCTCAATATTTCTTGACATAAGCAATTCCTTTGCAATTTTCAAAATGCTGAATTTTCAAATAACAAAAATTACATTTCTCACCAAAGTGTCATTTTCTCTTTTCCATAAAAGATAATTATTAATAGCAAAGACTCATTTTGATAATGCAAAGAAATATCACAACTATGGAGGTTATCAAAATAGTCATGAAAAGGACTCCAAATATCAATTAGATCATAAACCAATATGTGAGTAAATAAATGGGAATATATTTATGATCAGATGATAAGTTGGTGACAATCTTGATTTATCAATCCAAGAATATTGCAAAGGAATATGAGCATTCAAGTTTCATATTAATACTTCCCTATGTTGCTTTCATTCCAAGAGAACAATTCAGAGTTGTTGGTTGCAAAATCCATTTTTCCAACCCACATAACAAAAGAGAAAGGTGTGATCAACTCTTAGACAGTTTGGATATAAATCCTCCTCTTATTTAATTGGATTATTGAAATGAAAATTAACTAAACTGAAAAGTAATGACTTGAATTAAAACTAATTCTAGGAAAAACATGCTAAGCTAAAATAAAATTAAACTAAGTTGGTTGTCATAGAAATCTATGTGAAAGCCAATGCAGTTATCAAGTATTATCCACTATGGATTCAACCAAGTATCACAACCTTCTTCTTGAGCGATAAGCACTAGGTGCTTTCCCACATTTTCCCCTTCAACAAGAGACATAGTGTCATTGATTGTTATGAGGTTTGGATCTCTGGACACAATGTCTTATTCCTGAAATTAGAGTCAATGAAATTAAGCAAACAAGACCATAAGACTTTAATCCCATGTGTCATCTAAAGATACCAATCCACCAACAAAAATTAGTCATAAAAACTATCATTGAAAACTTATCAACATTGCACCCCAAGGCATGCATTTCCTCTGATTATGAATAAACTTCTTTGTGGTTTCAAGGAGTGCTAAAGAGTGTGGGCCCAATAGATTGATAATTTATAGCCCACAAGGAAATGACATCTTGAAAAATCACCATCATGGATAAAAAAGTAAATGGTGAAGATTCAAAATTGGAATCTTAGAAGTTGCATTGACATATTTCATGAAGGTATATAGAACTCCCAAGAATCTGAATATATTCAATATGATATATGTGTAAAGTTCTCATCCATGATAAAATAATATTTCTCAATAATGTACCTTTAATAGGTAACCCAAAATCAATAAACCTAAATGATGAAAATATATTGTTGAAGAAAATATCAGGTATGAAAATCCATTGAATGGACAGTGGTGAGATTAAGTCTTTGATCAATTAGTAAGTTGGGTAATATAAAGATTGGTTCCCAAGTAATTTATGAAAAGGACATCAGAAGAGATATTTAAATGACCACATTGTCTAGAATTGTAAATAAAATGCATCTAGAAAGTGTGAATGGAGGTCGCTTGTTGTTGTGTATGATAGGAAGATTGAATGAAGAAATATGCAAGATAAAGATGAAACACATTCTTGAAAAATAAACTAAACTTGGAAATTAAAGCCAAAAGAGCTAACAAAAAGGAACTAAAATGAAATAAAAAATTAGCTAAGTTCACTATGCTAAAAAGGTATAAACATAAAAATCATGTTGGTTGAAAGTGATCAAAGAAAATAGTGAATGTCGAAGAAAATATTTGGATAACTCATAATCAAAGGAAAAATAATCATCTCAGGAGATTACAAGGATTGGGAGTGGCTTGAATTTCAGATGGGAAGATTTTTAATACTCAGAATTTAATATTAATATGTATGGGACATCAAGATCAACCCTCATAATCAATTTTATCAAGCAAAAGATTTCGGTTAGAATCATATTCATATGATGATTGAATATCTTTGAGTGCTCATTTTCATCCCAAGAGGATCTAAATAATATATTCATTTTAACATATTCCACTTGTAATATGAAAACATGTTTGGACTAGATTTGACATGATGATCATGCATGAAACCAGGGATTTAAAAATTACCCAACACATGGAGGAAATTTGAGATTAAAATGAATTAATTTTTTCTCGATATCAAAACTAAATTGAATGATCCAATAAAGGGGAAATTAGTGGTCAAGCCTTCTATTTCTCTCCACCTCTGCTGAGAATCCAATTATTGATCAGCCAACAGTAATGAAAAGAAATTGAAAACATAAAACTAATTAAAAAATAGAAAGAAAAACTAAACTATGCAAAGAAAGACACTAGTCTATCTACCCTACTCCTTTCCTATGATAGTAATGGCTGAAAAATGAGCTATGTAAAATCATAATTCCAATGTAGCCATGCAATTTATCCCAAGCATGGAAACATATGTTCAAGAAAAAAGATTAGTGACAGAGCTTGGAATAAGAATCAACTAAAAGTAGGAAAAAATAACTCATGATAAAATCTATTCACCATATTAAATATATGATAATTATATTTTATGGGAAATCTTTCCAAGTAATATCTCTCCAAGCATGCTTCAATTCTATCGTAAAATATTGCACTTCTAGCGTAGAATTGATGGAAGGAGTTTGATGGAAAGTAGCATACCAAATGAGAATTGTGCATAGAGTTTGTATAAAGTGTTCTTGGTGAGAGAATCTTTGTGCCAACAAAGTTGTTTATCCCTAAAGTTAAAACAAAATAATGAGGACCTAACATAACCATCAACATAGACTGAAGTACCTCATTATCTTGACAAACCTCCTTGGACTCATAATTTAAGTAACCAACTACTTTAGATAGATTAGATACACTAGTGATATCATAAGTTATGCATGGGTTAGGACCAACCATGGTATGAGAGATAATTTCAAAACAATGGTGAGATCCACTAGTATTAAAAATATTCAGCAAAGGGATACTTGAACAAGGAGATTCATTATTTATCAAAAACAAAGAAGAAAAATAAGAACACATCCTTTGATACACATTTTCTATAGAATCCTCTTCATCCCATGAAAAAGGATGATAAGGATTAGTTATAATTAATTCATGGGAAGAGGCATTATCCTCTATAACTTCCAAATTCCCATCACCACCATCAAGTACTTCAATAAGGGTCAACCCCATTGAGCCTATTTAAATAGGACCATGGGTATCTCCATGCAAAGTTAAACGATTAAATAGATCAGGATATAAATAGAAATAAGTGAAAGAATTCAGAGAATGAAAAGTTTCTCTAGAATAAGAGGGATTTTAAAAAAGTGACTTCCTGAATGGTAGTTCCTCCTCTTTAAAAACATCGTTGGATGATTGTGAATCAGTGTGCTCCACACTAAGCATGGTTTTACAATCAACATGTTCTTCCTCAAGATAGTTTTTCTCTTGTAAACAAGAAGTGGGTTGTTGTGTTACAAGAGGAATGTCTTGTATGTTTATTTATTCTTCTTGAGTGAAAAAATTAGTGTGGATGTCTTTCTCCTACATAACATGAGGATCTAAAATATATTACAAATCATATTCACAGTTAGAAGAGAGGATCAAATTACAATAATCGTTAGAAAAAGAAGTTTCAATAAATGATACATCAACAATAGGAAAATGTTCTATCTCTATGTCAGTTACACAAGGAGAATTCGTAAGAAGAAGAGAATCCAAATTAAGAGGAACTAATTCCAAATTTTCCATGGGTAGGGAAAGATTCATTTCATGAGTGTCCATATTTTATTCATTGACAAAATGATCAACATTTAAAGTTTTCTCCATACCTCCCTCCATTTCTTGTGATGCAAATTATGAGATAGGACAATGAGAACCTAAAATAACCATCGGTGTGGCCCAAAGTGTCCCATTATCAGCAGGAAAACCATCCTCTTGATCAATTAGAGAAATATCTGAACTTGAATTTAAATAAGAGTCTTATTTTTCGTCACAAGGAAAGAAAGGGGGAATGGAGTGGTGAGAGGATACATATTCTTCTTCCAAAAAATAATTTTCTATCTAATATATATCCCCCACAATAAAGAAATATCCATACATATGAAGTCCATCCAAACCATTACCATTTTCAACATTTTCATTTAAATCTAAATCAACATGTAAAAGAACATTAGAACATGATTTATATTCTTCATCCACAAGATGGTTTGTTTCATTAGTAAGAGAAAATAAACAAGAAATCAGATCATTGTTAGAAGGCCTATCGTCTAAAGGAAACATATAGCAAAGATGAGAAAATCTAATAATAAAATATGTAATATATTCATCTTCATTCTCATAAAATATGTAAGCTCTAAAATTTCTGCACATAAATTATCATAATCATAACCCTCAAACACATAAAAAAAATTACACATAAATTGTTCCCATGTGTGATTATAGGAAGCTGACAAAGTCTCACGCCAACTCTTGAATCATCCTGAAAAGGGGAGAGTGAATAACCTGCAAATGATATTTCTATCACTAATATTGTGATAACCACACAATTTACAAAAATTAAAAGCATGTTCACATGATTTCACCCTCACCATCAAATCTTAGTTGCGACAAGAAATATAAAATCTTTCTAGGAGGTTTGGGAGGTACAGTACCAGAAAAACACCTCCATAAAGGGATATGGGATGGAGCCATTAATAAATTAAAACAAAAAATCAATGCAAATGACTCCCTAGGCTCATCTTCTCATTTGACCCTCCTTCTAGCGCCATTTCTGTTGATGGGCCATAATGACCTGTTCAATCAGATGAGAGAAAAATCCTTATGGAATATCCAAATTAAACCCACTCTCATTTGTGGTAGCATTTCCTGCGATTTTATAGGCCTCACTACTGCTCAAAATTAAAATAATAAAAAGGGGAAAGACAATGAACTGCCCTCCAAATACTTCTAACTAATTATAAGTCCAAACTAACTAAAAACTAAATAATCTAATCTAAACTATTTCTAACCTATCTCAGGAGAAAAACTAAAAGAATGAGTACAACGAGAGATAATGTCATTAGAATCAGAAAACAAATCATGTATGCTAATGATATGTGATAACAACAATGCTACAAATACACATACATTAGTTGTGCAATGCATCTATAACATCATTTATGTACACACAAGGAAACTAAAGATAACATAAGAAAACATAATATATTGCAGAAATAGTTTGTACGACACAATCCTATCTACTCAAACAAAAGATACATGCACAAAGAATAGTCTAATGTACATCCGCCAAAACCACCAATTTCTGAAATGCCTCCTAATATTTATTCCTCAGAAGTAGTAATATCATTGTTGTTACAAAGGGAAAAAGTCCCGATACATTCAACTAGCTCCCTTTTATAGAACAAGAGAGAGACTCTTCAGTTCTCATGACTATTCGTTTCATTTTTCCCTAATTTTGTCTTTTTGACATTTCAAATTTTTATGGAACTTCAAAAATGTAGATGTAGGAGTTACAAATGGGATTTGAAGAGACTCTTGGGTGGTTACATTCTCCCTATGAAAATTTACCAATGATATCTATTTAAATTTATTACTCACTCTGCCTATTGGGTCAGTTTCTAAATTTGTTGTGTTGTTCTAGGCATTTTTGGCTCTAATATGTTGAATGAGATCATTTTGTATTTTTCTCTTCTGTCTCATATTTCTTTTGAGCTATTTTTGGCTCAATTTCATCACCGATAGCTCAAGATAAGATTGTTTGAAGTTTGCATGTCTGATTCTTCATCTAAATTCGGGTTATTTCTGTGTTTTTCATTTTCAAGAAATTTACACTCTCAATATTTCCCCATTTTCTATGCCATCTTGTTCTTCCCTTCTCCATATTTCTATTGATATATCCTCACCTTGATTTCATTACTCATAGCCCCAAATATGATTGTTTGAATTTGGTATGGCCATTCCCCCCCCAAATATGTGGTTGTTGGTTTTCTATATTGTTTTATGTATTATATAAGTTTTTCGACCTGGATACCCATACCATTGTGTTCCTCTGTCCGATACATTTCCAATGAGGTATCACGAGCCTCATTCTAACATTTGTAGAAAACATTATGGATGTTTAAAATTTCTCATTCATAACCATTGACCAGGTCCATGGGTTAATCTGGACCCTTAATTATTGAACCTACAAAAGAGAAAACCCACTAGATCAACGGTTCTAGTCAATTGTCCATCAGACCTCGAAAATGGTTGAGTGTGAATTTATAACTTTGCATCACAGTATTCCTCTCTCATGTTGATACATAGAGATAATAAGGAGAACATATAAATACAGTGAAAACCAACAGTAGAATGGGGTAGCCTATCTTAGAAAAGAAAGAGAAGTTGGCTACGCTTCATTCACAACAAGATTTACATCACACTCCATTTCTTTCTTAAAGGGACTCCTTCACCTCAATTATATATGAGAGAGTGAGATGAGAAAAATTCCCATGATGAATGTGGGATAAATTTGACCAAGTTTATAAAATGCCATAGGCATGTAAAACACTAGGACTTCTCCAGCGGTCACCCATCCCAGTACTACTCTATCCTGAGCGTTCTTAACTGCATAGTTCTTATGGGATCTAGTGCATTAATGCTATGTTGTAGGCATGTACATAAGACCACTATGAAATCATCACATGATTTCTATAGTTAACAAATGAAGATGACATTACATTCTATTCCCCATCAAAAGGGTGAATATCATGGTTTATCAAAACCACGGGCTCAAAATGGTGATTCAATGGAAAAGGTGGATGGCTACCGAGATCCATCTGGATCATTACTCCCTCTTTAGGAGGCAATGTTCCCCATTATGTCAGGTTCCCTTGGGATATGAGGAGGCTTATGCAAAATATGAATCTTTTTCTGTTGCTTTCCTTGCTGAAGAAGTTGTCGTACTTAGCTTGTTGAAGGGTGTCATGAACCTATTATTGGAGGGGTTGGATCAGTTCAACCACTCTAACTTCATGATCTACCTGAGTGTGGGAGGACTCTTTCAGTGAAGATGAAACATGACGAGTATGAATGGTTTTGTTATAACCTTGCTTGACTAAGAAATGTGGAGGCACCCCTGTTGGTGCAACAAGAACATATTGGTACTCTTATACAATCTTGTTGATCTATTTCTATTGGATAGAAAGGTCTTGGGTGAGGCTGCAGTGGTTGCAGTTTCCTTCTGTTCACCTTTTGATTGGATTGTGAAGAGTCTAAACTTTTTATTATGAGAGATGACTTTATGGCATTTTTTTGGTGGGACAATAGTCCAAACTACATCTAATATCTGGTATAGGTGACCCCCCAAAGTAACAATGGCGCTACGAGGTCAAGACTCATATATTTTATGAATCCTCCACATATATGGCTGGCTTAATAGAACATCACATACTTATAGTGGGGAAACATCACACAATACCTCATCATTGAAGGGATTGATGATGTAGGACATACGACACTGCTAGCTGACACAAAGATCTTGACCTTGGTGAAGCCACCTGATGTTGTATGGTTGTGGGTGTGGTGTTGTTGGAAAATCCAACTGCTTGAAAACCTCTACTGAGATGATGTTTGTTTTTCTTCCTCTGTCGACAATAAAATGCAGTGGAGTCCTCTTCACCCACATTTTTGAATGGAAGAGTCGTTCCCCCTACTCAGGATCCACTTCTGGTTGGATTGTTGCAGTTGTGACGGTAGCATTGGGTTCTACATCAATGATTTGTCTCCTTTTATTATCTTCTAAATCAAGGTCCAAGTTGGGCTTCGGCTCTTTATCTTTGAGATCGACCAACAAGGATTGTATTGAGCAAAATTCATCAGTGTTGTGCCAAGGGATGTTGTGGAACTCACACCACTATCCAATGTCCTTTTTACACTTCCTTTTACCCTTCTTTTCCTGCATTTGGGACTGACTCTCTTGAGTTTGGCCTTCCTTGCTCTTTCCTTCATTATGTGAGTTAGAGTTTCCTTTTCCATGCTTCTCCTACTTACTTTGATGCTTGAATTTCTGCTCAATTTTGACTTCATATCGATAAGCAGCTCCCAGTGAGGAGATGTCCAAGAAATCCACTTATGTTTATGTGTAGACTACTTTGATACTATAAAACCAGATGCCTCTTAGAGTTTTGGTGCCCAACTTTGAGCGCAAGGTATGAAATATGTTTGTCTACTCTGGCACTGTCTGGTCTCTTTTCTAACGTAGAGTTTTCCATCTCATGTATTGGTCATCATAGTTTTCAACATGGTAGAACTCCTCCTTTAGGACATCTACAAAGGTATCCCAAGTGGGTTCTCTCCCAAATAGTGTAGATTCATCTGCGGTATACCTCTCCCAGTAACCTTCCCACCAATCTATGACATGGGGAAGGGATTTAAGGAGCGCAAAGGTGATCTTTTCACTATTGGAAAATTTTTGGACAGAGTGATAAACTTCTAGCATATTTAACCATTTTTCTAGAGCATCTGCATCTATCTGGCCTTCAAATAAGGGTATATCAAAATTTGAAATTTGGCAGCATTGACAGACATTATCCAATGAGAGGCCATATGGGCCACCGTGAGGCTAGCCAAGGAGATTTGGAGAATCAACCAGTCTTGTGAGGTATTGACAAAAGCCAGGGGGAATGTACAACCTTCGTGAGCATATACAATCTAGTGCAAAAGTCAGGGGGAACGTACAACCTCTGTGAGAATAGACAGACTAGCGCAAAAGTCAGGGGTAACATACAACCTCTATGAGCCTAGTCAAAACTTGTGAGCCATGAGAAAAAGTCAAGGCATCTAGAAAAGGCTAGGTTGAATATAAAATTCCTATGAGGTAGAAACAAATGATATTCCTAATATTGCAAATGATGTAATTGTATTGATCTAGTGCGTTGGCACGTGTAAATATTATCCACCATGAAGAGAATTTCGAATTGCCTTTTCAAGAGTTGTAACTAGAGTCTTAAGTCTAGTTTTATTTTAGAACTAAAGTGTAGTGTTGAGTTGCAACTAAAGTCTTGAGTCTAGTTCTATATTAGAACTAAAGTGTAATGTTGAGTTGCAACTAAATTATTGAGTCTAGTTCTATCTTAGAACTAAAGTGTAATGTTGAGTTACAACTAAAGTCTTAAGTCTAGTTCTAAGTTCAAACTAAATCATGTCAGTCTCAAGTCTAGTTCTAAGCTCAAACTAAAGTGTAATGTTGAGTTGTAACCAATCTCAAGTCTAGTTCTAAGTTCGAACTAAAGTATGAAGCTGAGTTGTGACTAAATCATGCATTCAGGTTACTATTTCAAGCCTCTCCTCTACCCCTCTTCAGCCTATATAAGAAGAGGTCGAATCCTCTCTTCAACACCATTTTAAAATACAGTTCCACAAAAAAGTTTTGAAACAGAGTTTTCATATGCAAGTTGAAGGTGAAGTAATAGAGGAGCACATCAATGATAAAGATGCAACATATCATAGGTGTATTTCAGCAAGGTCTTTTAAGTCTTTGTCAGGTCAGAGTCATCTTGGCAAGCTCTTTGAGAACAAAACATTCATGGTGGATATTTTTAAAAGATCTTACATTATTAATGCAATAAAGGAATATTGTTTGCTGGGGTTTTTCTCCCTGTACAGGGTTTCCCCAGGGTATATGTGTTGTTGATGTGCATGTTTACTTATCTACATAGTTATTGCTATTCAATTATGATTTGGAATTGTTGAAGTGTATTAAGATGGAAACAAAGTATTGAAGAAAATAAAAGAATTGATCCGTATAAGAAATCAAGCTCATAATTTAACATGGTATCAAATCTTAGGGTGTGTTAAACGTGTTGAAGTGAAACAGAAGGTACACACAGGTCCAAGCAATATTGATTAAGTTACCAGTGTGAGGACCATGGCATCCTCCATTTCAGTCGGGGTCGAGGATAGGCTCGAAGGAGCTGCCAATTTCACTGTGTGGAAGCTCCGTATAACAAATATCTTGCAAGATCATGATCTTGAGTAGTATGTGACCACAGTGGTGGAGGAACCCACGAATAATGCAGGAAGAATGACCTTCAAGAGGATTCAAGAAAAGGCCAAGTGAATCATCTTTGACTTAGTCAAAGACAATATAATGCTTGCAATGACTTCGTTGATGACTGCCAAGGAATGTATGGATACCTTGGTGACTCTGTATGAGAAACATGCTCCAAGTCAGAAGAGGACACTTAAGAACAAGCTTAATTATTTGAATATGGAGAAAGGTGAATTAGTGGAATCCTTTTGTTTGAGGATATCCCAAATCAAAAATTAGCTTTTGGTCATACGGGTGACAGTGAATGATGATGATTTAGTGCAGGCCATTTTTTATGGTCTTCCTTCTTCATGGGAAACCTTCTTATCTAGTGTAAGTGGGAGAGAGATTCGGACCATGTTTGATAGGTTTTGCAATGATTTCCTTCAGGAGGAGAGTCATACAACTACCAGGAGCGAGCCAAAGAAAGAAAAGAACTCCACTTTAGCATCAAGATTCAAGGTAAAGAAGAAAGGCACTTTCCAAATGTTGATACTGAGAGGGGGATGAATCAATATCAAGTACAATTTACAAATATTTTCAACTTATAATTAAACCATTCCCAATGAGAAATGAACAATAGTATAAGAGTTACACTAATACACCACAATAAACCATGCACAATATATGATAAATAATCAATAGTTATTGTTCAAGGGAAGTAATGACTTCCAAAGGTAGCTACAACTTCCAAATGTAAAGGGAGGGATAAACCTCCAAGAGGAAGATATAATCCTACAATATCAAGATAGAGTTGAACTCTCCATCCTTGCATCTTCCTTCCACCCAAGAATATATGAGAGATAATAAAACTTCACATTAAATCATGACCATCAACCATCATATAGAACCTGATAATGCTTCCTGAGACTTCTTCAATTTCTGCAATTCTTCAATTCTTGCAATACTCTGATCCTATAGACAATATTTCTCTATGTGTTTTGTGAAACTTCTCCAAGTTTCACTCCTTTAATCCTCCCCAAAAAAAAGTTATAGAAAGAATGGTAGACTTTTTTCAATTATGGTTTATTCAGGAGAGCGAACTTGTACAGAATTCCCCACGCTCAATATTTAACATCTGATTTTGAAACTTGCACAAAAGGAACTAAAGTCATTACTCTTTCCAATGAAATTGGTCCCACTTAATTTTGATTCTCTATGAATAATTTATGACTATTTTACCTGGAACACCTGTTTAATGACTAGCTTTAGGACAGGTCCAAAACCCTATCTTCCACAGAGTGTATCTCCATAATTGTAGCGAATAAAGAGATAAATTTTTTACCACAAGTACCTTGATATGTCTTTTCAATACCATAGCAATTTCACCATCTGAATATTTCTAGAAAAAACTTTATGGTGAAAATGGTAAGATGACCTGAAAATAGCATACCTTAGAACACATCACCAAAAGACTTCATCCTCCCTTGAAATCCGACCTTTTTTTACTTCCGATTTCCTACGAAATTAGACTTATATATCAAATGAATGTATAATGATATTTATTTATACCATTTATGTCACTTCCTTATAACATTAGAGCCTACCTGACACTTTCTTATTTTGTAATTATTTTATTTAATTATCTTCAGGGCCTACATGTACTTCCTTCTTCAATTCACTTTGTCATCTTCAAAAATTCATTTCTCCTCAACCATGA
>JZKD02S1045631.1:1008530-1042494 GCA_000966675.3 Picea glauca | reverse complement strand
CCTCCATCATTATCTTCTTCATCACTCTCATATGAGGAGATGTCATCATCCTTGGAGTAGAAGCTCTTTTTATTGTTGAGACTTCTCTTTTTATAGTAGAATTTTTCAACAATATTTCCTATTCTACCACAGTTAAAGCATTTGAGAGGAGACTTACCTTTGTATCTTCCACTTCCCTTTTGGAAACTTCTTACGATGTTTGATATTTCTTCATCAAGGTTGTTATCCTTGTCTTTTGTCTTCTTTATGGCTTTAAAGGCTTCTTCATTGTTTGACTAGTCACTTTCTATACCTGTTCTCATTTCATATGCTATAAGTGACCCATGTAATTCATCCATTGTCATTTTGGTCAAGTCCCTAGTTTCTTAAATGGCGGGGACCTTAGCATCATACTTAAAGAGAAGTGATCTCAACACTTTTTGTACAACCAAGGATTCATTGATCTCTTCACCTAATACTCTGATAGCATTAACAACTTCATCAACTCTAAGAAAATAGGTTGCAATATCTTCCTTTTCATTCATCTTCAAATTTTCAAATTCTTTTCTATGTCATTGAAGATTGACATGCTTAACTTTTGGATCACCTTTGTAGATACTCTTGAGTTTGTCCCATACCTCTTTGGCAGTGTTGCAACCCATCACTTTGCTAGCAATGGTTGGTGCCAATGCTGGTAGAATAACATGTCTGTATTTTGAATTACAACTCATAAGATTATTCTCATTTGGATCGGTTGGAGCATTATTTGGGATTACATAGCCATTTACAATTGATTACTAAATGTCTAATACCAAATATGTTAGGTAAGTTTTCACTCCATCACTTCAATATGCATAATTTCTTCCATCAAATTTTTGAATCCCATTTGAAATGTGCTCATTTTCATCCACCTCTTTTCAAGATTTTCCTTCCAGTGGTTAAACTGTTCTAAAGGAAACCTGCTCTGATACCAATTGTTGATACTGAGAGGGGGATGAATCAGTATCAAGTACAATTTACAAAAAATTTCAACTTATAATAAAACATTCAATTATATCCAATGAGCAATGAACAATAGTATAAGAGTTACACTAATACACCACAATACACCATGCACAATATATGAGAAATAATCAATAGTTACTGTTCAAGGGAAGTAATGACTTCCAAAGGTAGCTACATCTTCCAAATGTAAAGGGAGGGATAAAACTCCAAGAGAAAGATACAATCCTCCAATATCAAGAGAGAGTTTAACTCTCCATCTTTTCCTCTTCCTTCCACCCAATAATATATGATAGATAATAAAACTTCACATTAAATCATGACCATCAACCAACCATCACATAGAACCTGGTAATGCTTCCTGAGACTTCTTCAATTTTTTCAATTCTTCAATTCTTGCAATACTTGGATCCTATAGATAATATTTCTCAATGTATTCTCTGAAACTTATCCAAGTTTCACTCCTTGAATCCTCCCCAAAAAGAAGTTATAGAAAGAATGGTAGACTTTATTCAATTATGTTTTATTCAGGAGAGAGAAATTGTACATATTGCCCCACGCTCAATATTTAACATCCGATTCTTAAAATTGAACACAAGAAACTAAAGTCTGTAATATTTCAAATGAAATTGGTCCCACTTCATTTGGATTCTCTATGAATAAGTTATGACTATTTTACCCAGAACACCTATTTAATGACTAGCTTTAGGACTAGTCAAAAACCCTATCTTCCACAGAGTGTATCTCCATAATTATAGCAAATAAAGAGATGAAACTTTTACCACGAGTACCTTGATATGTATTATCAATACCATAGCAATTTCACTACCTGAATCATTTTATAAAAAAATTTATAGTGAAAATGGTAAGATGACCCGAAAATAACATACCTTAGAACACATCACCAAAAGACTTCATCCTCCCTTGAAATCCGACCTTTTTTACTTCTGATTTCCTCTTAAATTAGACTTGTATATCAAATGAATGTATAATGATATTTATTTATACCATTTATGTCACTTTCTTTTAACATTATATCTGACCTGGCACTTTCTTATTTTGTAATTCTTTTCTTTAATTATCTTCAGGGCGTACATCTACTTCCTTCTTCATTTCACTTTGTCATCTTCAAAAATTCATTTCTCCTCAACCATGAGGAACCATGTGACGTTCCACATACCACTGGAAACAACATGATTTATACTGTCCATGCGTGGGTGTTTTATCTACATGTGCATTTTCCTTCATGTACAAATACCTCCATCAATCATGCAGTCCAAAACCAATGACTAGGGTTGACATCAATGACAACAACCAATATTCCAACACCAGAAGGCTCTCAATGGAAGCCAAACACTAAAGGTACATTCAAAGGAAAGAATATTGATACATCTAATATTAAATTCTTTAGTTTCAATAAGTTGGGTCATTTTGCTAAAGATTGTTGGTTTAGAAATAAATATCCTAGGAAAGGGAAACATCATGCCTCAACTGCTGAGGATGATGAATCCAAAAGAAATCAGAAAAGTCCTCTGAATGAGAAAGAAAATAGGAAATAATATTATTTGTTTTCTTCCTTATCCATTTCATTTTCCACGAGGCCAAAAACTTGGTTAGTAGACAATGGTGCATCAAAGCACATGACTGGGTACAAGGAGATCCTTTCATATTTCAAGAAAAAATATTTTTCAGAATAGGTCGAGCTTGGGGATGAAAAATGTTACAATATAAAGGGAGTAGGCTCTATCTCCTTTAGATTGGAATCTGGGGCTAGACTTCATGTTGATGAGGTATTATATGTTCCAAGGCTCAAGAAGAATCTACTATCAGTTGCAACCCTTGAGGACAAGAGATATTGGGTGATCTTTAAGGATAGGAAGGCACTACTATGGGATAAAGGTAGCCACTTAAGTATAACAGAACCCATTGGAACTTGTAGTGGAGGACTATACATCGTGTCAGGAGAGTTAGTTCAGGCATTGGCTCATGATACGACTAGCTCCATCGAGTTGTGGTAGAAAAGACTTGGACATATTCATTACAAAGATCTTCCAGATCTACAGAACATGGTATGTGGCATGCCCTCTATTTATCTTAGTAAAAATGAAATTTGTAAGGGATGCATGCTAGGTAAAAATATAAAGAAAGAATTTCCTAGTAGTGACAACAGAGCTCAGGGTATCTTAGATCTGGTTCATTCTAATGTATGTGGTCCCACGTCATCTCCCTCACTTAGTGTTTGTTTGTATTATGTCATTTTTATTGATGATTACTCAAGAAAATGTTGTATTTATTTTCTTAAAGCTAAAATTGATACATTTGATAAATTCAAAGAGTATAAAGCCTTTATTGAAAATAAAACAGGGAAACACATTAGAATCCTTAGAACAAACAATGGAGGAGAGTTTGAATCTCTTCAGTTTGAGGATTTCTGCAAGCCAGTAGGAATCAAGAGATAGCTGACCATGCCATATAAACATCAGCAAAATGGTGTTGCTGAGAGGAAAAATGAGACTGTTTATGAGGCAGCGAAAGCAATGATGTTTGACCAGGATCTGCCAAATTCTTTATGGGAAGAACTACCTCCACTGTCATGTATATTCATAATAGGTCTCCACATGATATTTTGAAGGACAAGAATTCTGAAGAGGTCTTCTTAGGGATCAAACCTGAAGTAGGGAATCTAAGGATATTTGGATGTCATGTGTATATTCATGACCCTAAGGAAAAGAGGAAAGATATGGAACCCTTAGGAAAGAAATGGGTGTTTGTGGGGTACAATGAGAACTCCAAGGCTTACAGGATTTATGTACCAGGTCAGAGGCAAATAGAGGTAAGAAGAGATGTGAATTTCCATGAGGAAGCCACTTTTAAGAAATCTAGAGAGATTCAACAAGATTCATAAGAAGTCAACCAACTTCACCCTCTTCTGAAAATGAAGAGTCAGATGATCAGAGGGAGGAATCTCATGAAGGGCCAAGTAATGATCTCCTAGAACTCAGTGAAGTGTTAGAAATAAATATTGAAGAACCTCCAGCCAAAAGGAATCTAGGATGGCTTAAATAAATAGTGTAGGAACCAGAAAGGATAGTTGCTCCCAAAGGAACTTTCAAGGAAAGGAAGAGGCCTCATAGGTTTGGAGGCTATGTTGCACTAATGAGAAACATTAGTGATGTTGAACCTTATTCATTTAAAGAAGCATATAAATTACAAATATGGAAGGATGCCATGCTTGAGGAATACAGATCTATTATAAAGAGAAATGTTTGAGACATTGCACCAAGGCCAAAAGACAAATCAATGGTTTATTCCAAATGGATCTATAACATCAAACATGAAGCTAATGGAAGTATTGAAAATTTCAAAGAACGATTTGTAGCTAGAGGCTTCACTTAGACATAAGGAATCGATTATGAAGATACTTTTGCCCCTGTAGCCAGGTATACCTCCATTTGATCTATTATTTCTTTAGCTTCCATACTTGGTTGGAAGCTACATTAGATGGATGTAAAAACAACATTCTTGAATGGAAAGATTGAACAAGAGGTCTTTGTGGAAAAACCAGATGGTTTTATACTGCATAACAAAGACACTCATGTATGAAAGCTAAGGAAGGCCTTGTATGGTCTTAAGCAAGCTCCCAAATTTTGGTATGACATGATTGATGGCTTTCTTAAAAGCCCGGGCTTTCAGAAAAGTGATGTTGATTCAAATTTGTACTTCAAGGTAAGAGGTAACAAACCTGTTATACTAATCCTATATGTTGATGATCTCTTTCTAACAGGAGATGAAGGGATAATACCCTAGTGTAAGAGGAATCTAACCTCATAATTTGAGATGAAAAACTTAGGCTTGATGCATTAATTCCTAGGATTATAAGTGTGGCAAAGACAAGGCAAGATATTTATGGAACAAGGAAAATACATAGTGGATGTACTAAAGAGGTTTGGTATGATGGATTTCAAATCCATGTCTACTTTGATGGTTACCAACCTGAAGAAGATGCATGATTCTGATACAGGTTTAGATTTGATGGATCCCACCATGTATAGGCAACTGATTGGTTCATTGATGTACATGATCCACACTAGGCCAGATATATTCTATGAAGTGATTTCAATGAGTCAGTTCATGAATGAACCAAGACAGAAACATTGGGTGGTAGCAAAGCACATATTGAGATATCTCAGAGGGACCATTACTTATGGTCTGATATATACATCCAGTGGTGGTTTATTTCTGCATGATTATGCAGATGTTGACTGGGCAGGAAGCCCAATGGATCAAAAGAGCACTTCCAGATACTACTTCAGTTTAGGATCCGCTATGATCTCTTGGTCAAGCTAAAAGCAGGGATCCATTGCACAGAGTACAACAGAGGCTGAGTACATTGTAGCAAGTGATGCTAGAAAGGAAGCAGTATGGCTTAGAAAATTGGTTTCTGGATTGTTTGGTGACAAGCTCGAGATGACAGTGGTTCACTGTGATAATCAAAGTTACATAAAATTGACAGAGAAATCAATATTTCACAACAGGTCAAAACATATTGACAAGAGGTACCACTACATCCGAGACTTGGTCAAGAGAAAAAATGTAAAGTCACAGTACATAGTCATGAGTGAGTAGGTAGTTGATATCCTGAACAAGCCTCTAACCTCGAGATAGTTTGTGCAGCTGAGAGGCAATATTGGTGTGGCTAAGAATGACTCCCTCACTAAGAGGGAGTGTTAAATTTGGTAGCATGGACTGTCATTCTCCAATGAGAGGCCATATGGGCCACCCTGAGGCTAGCTAGGGAGATTTGGAGAATCAACCAGTCTTGTGAGGTATTGACAAAAGCCAAGGGGAACGTACAACCTCTGTGAGTCAAACCAAAATTTAGGATGAACGAGATGATATGTGAGTCTAATGAAAAATTCAGGGGGAATGTACAACCTTTGTGAGCATAGACAACCTAGTGAAAAATTTAGGGGGAACATATAACCTCTGTGAGCATAGAAAGACTAGTGCAAGAGTTAGGGGAAACATACAAACTCTGTGAGCCTAGTCAATCCTTGTGAGCCATGAGAAAAAGTCAAGGCATCTAGCAAAATTTAGGTTGAATATAAAATTCCTATGATCTAGAAACAAACGATATTCCTAATATTGCAAATGATGTAATTGTATTGATCTAGTGCGTTGGCACGTGTAAACATTATTTTTGTGGGTGGAAAATCCCTCCTATGAACTAGGACTAAGGGTTTTATCATGCATGCAGAAATGACCTAACGATTCTTACCTTTTACCATCAGCCCATTCCTAAACCCCATTACTCATATGTAAATATAAGGCTCAAGAGATTAAGTTGACATACCTTATTTTTCGTGTTTGATGTCAATCCATTTTAGCGCTTGGTCATTCTTTGACTGCAAATCCCTTTCCAATGCTGACCTGCATTCACTAAAGACAAGCAAATATCTCCACATGCATTTGATCTATGAACTAATGGGTTATAGATTTAGTCAATCATAAAATCAATATTCCAATAATGACAATCTCATATGGCGGGACGGGAAAATAAATTATTTTATTAACTTCACAATGATACCTTACAATGATAAAGTCATTTACTGATCCTCGATCCTGGTCCTGGGCTCTTCTTCCACTGTCTTCCAACTTCTTTTCTCTATACTTCTCTTTGCGCAAGGATGGCTAAAGGTTGGGACAAAGGGAATTCTTAATCGGGTATAGTTTCTTTACTATGATTCTCCTCTTTAAAATGGGACCCCTAACCCTTCTTTTATAGGCTAGAAGAAGCTAGGTATTTGGTTGAGTGACTGACCATGCATGGCTGAAAGGTTTAGTTAACTTACCCAAAGCTATGTGTTACATCAACAAATTTCCTTTTTCCATGTTTTTGTAGGTACACGCAGGCTGTCTTGGGTCATCTAGCATGTACACGCATGCAGTAATGGAGTAGGGTGCGCAAGTTTGTATAAAAGGGGTTTTTAAGAAGAGTTGTTCAACAATGTTTTGGAAAAGAAGGAATCTAAGATGGCCTAGTGCCAGGTAAGCATGTCTAGTGAAAATTAGGGTTATAACAGATGCCCCCTAATGTGTGAGGTCATAAGAGCATCTGATGGCTGAAATACATTAACAATCTTCACCGATGTTCCAAACAAGTGAGCCCAGGGACCTGAAATTGGGAGGTGTCGTCTACAAAATAATAATTGTCTCACCAAGGTGGGCATACCCATGCTCGAGATAAAATAAAATCATGGCTAACAATCAAATACATTGTAGATCCATGTCATATAACTATATAAAGTGTAGCTGTGAGAAATACACAACAGAGCTACATCTTGAAATCAAAAAGATATACATGTAGAGTATCCATCTTCTAGAAGCTGATAAGGCATGATGGCTTGAGATGAGGTCTTCAGAGATCAAGCAACAACTTCAAAATCTTCAAAACTCGAGTAGGAGTGAAATATGAGTGTACGAATTCACTACCCATAGGTCTTCGACAACTCGTCGGTCATTGACTAGAGAATCTTGATTATCAGACTAAAGGCTTCATTGATTTTAAACAAATATATGATTGGACTTTCGAGATGGTCGAGCATGAGGGAAAGAGACAAACTGTAGAGGTGCCAACTCAAGGTTGGTAAAAAATTCCCTTGGACAATAGCACAAAAAATGATGAGACTCAGGTGGCATGGCATTAACATAAGTTTACGAGGCATGAGGCAACACAAAATCTCCATATGTTTTGAAGAATAACCAAATGGAGGAGGACAAAACTCAATGTAGTGGGAACAACTTCCTAAGGTCATATTAAATCCCAGGGTTTGAAGAACAAACAGACAGATGTGCTTTATCCAAGGGCGACTCATTGTGCTGCCAATAAAATGAAAATACTTTTCCCTTCCTCTTTTTGGGGTATATTTGTTTTTTTTTGTCTTTTTCAATAATTTTGGAAAAAGAATAAAAGAATGTTACGTTACAAAGGAGGAATGAGTGTCGCAAACATACAATTTTGAGGCGCAAGGACAAGACTAATGTTCAAAGAAAGGACACTCAGGAAAGATCCCTCCTGGGACCAAAGGTGTCAAGACGCAGAGGTAAAGTGCTACAGGACTTGCGTATAAGGCATGCGTCATATGGTTCAGTTAAGAGCAACATGGAGCCGACATTAGACCAAAGACACAGGTATGCAAACAGGGTTAAAAAAAAACACAATGGTAATGTCCTTCGATGTAAGTTTAACGAGCCAAGAGAAGGTAAGCTCAATGGTTATTCATATTTAGAGAGTCTGAAAAATGTAAAAGGAGACTCCACTGGGGTACCTTTTTCGAGGGTAGTCTAGTCGGTTCGAAAAAGGGGTAAATTAGCACCGACAAGACGTCTATTCAAAACCATTTTAACGAGTGTGATAAAGACAAGATCACTCAGCCATTTTTTCATTTTTAAGGAGTCTGAAAAAAGATTAACTATGGACTTCTTCAAGAATGTTCTTCTGAACCATTTTAACGAGTGTGAAAGAATAAGGTCACTCGAAAATATTTTCAATTTTAGGGAGTCTAAAAAGAGCTTAACTATGGACTCCATGGGGGTTCCTTTTTCATAAATTTAGTCGCTCAGGCCTGAAAAAGGGTTTAAATTATACCTGAGAGTACTCTTCTAGAGAACAAAAGTTCCTTAGAGTATACCTTTGTTCATACAATTGACCATACAGACCGAAAAAGGGGGAAACTGCCGCTGGATAGACATGACTTCAAATTTTAGTTTAACGATCGTGAAAGGCCACAATATTGCTCGGCAATATTTTCATGTTTAGAGGTTCTGAAAAGGGCTTAAAAGAAGACCCATTATGTTTTGGGAGTCTTGTGGGTTAGGTCAAGAGTCATGCAAATGAGGCTCAAATGTGTAATAAGGAAAACTTGAAAGGACTCCCGAGCCTACAGTCATTAGTGACAGCATGGACACCATAATGCAACCAAGATCTACCTAGGGAATCCATGTTACAGTAAGCTCTACCACCAAATCGCGACACTTCTAAAGAAACAATCATGGTTCTTTGTCGCAACCTGATGAGATCAATCCTATGGAAAAGGGATAAATACAACAAGATACAAAAGTAGGGGTGGAAATATAACATATATGCTCAAGTTGACCATATGAGGTTTTTCCCATGGACCATCAAAAGTGACCCAAAACTCCAAAAAATATCTTGATACCCGATCGTAACCTTCCAAAGCAACTCTTGAATCACTCTAAATGGTTTTCAATTCAAAGAAAATGATAAGGGGGGCCAAAAAAGTGACAAAAAAGTGCCAAAAAGTCTATAAATAGAAGTTGGCAGCTCATTATCACCATTGTTGATTTGGAAATTGACTCTAGAGAAAAAAATCCCCTTTGATAAAAGTGGTGATTCTGGGAGCTACAGTAGATGAAACGACCATCCATCTGGACCAAGTAAGTATAAACTGCCTCCTTTTTCTTTTTAATTCTTTATTTATGCATTTAATTTGGTTTCTTGGGGGGGCATCGACCTTTAAATGGTCGACCCTAGGTCCACGCAGGCTGTCCTATGACAGCCCATGTGTACACTCACTCTTTCTGATGTCAAAGCGTGTCTACATGTGACTGTCATTACAACAGACCGTGTGGACCCTCCTATGAGTGAAAAAAGGTTTAAAAAGGAAGGCCTAACCCTCTGAAAATTTTCCCATGTGTAGGATGTATGTTCAATGGAGAGAACAAGAGCATGAAGATATAAACACACTAGTTGGGGAAGACCCTAACACTGTGGTAGTGTTAATGCAATGTGGTTTGCTCAAGTATTTTATGTGTCCTTTCATGAGAGCACAACCTAGGCTACTAAATGCCTTGGTTGAATACTAGCACCCTGACACAAAATCTTTTATATTAGAGGGGCAGTCATTGGTTCCTACTGCAAAGGATATATAATATTTTACTAGCTTCTCCAGGAGAGGGGAACCAGTCAATTTCCAGACATTTCCTTCGGGGCCTCATAATATATTAGAATTGATAGGACTTTATTGTGAGGGTGGTATAGACCGATCGAGCTTACAGGTGCCAATAAGAAGGATCAATGATTTATCACTATAGGCGATTGTGTTGCTTATTGGGAAGATGACTGGTTCTGCGACTCTACATCAGGCATCCCATGCGCAGATGAACTGTGCATTCCATTGCTTAAATGCACAAATATTTGACTGGAGCACTACACTGTTGGATTGTATGAGGAGGCAGCTGACAGATTGTCGGTTGTAGACGTAGAGGAACTTTGGGTTCGGGATGATTCTATTCTCTTTCTTATTTGAAAGAGTTCTTAGTTTTAGTCCTCGAGTGGTGGTACGAGGACATCGTTCCTCTCTTCCTGTGGTTTTCAGATGGGCAATGTTGTTGCCACGATAGGGTGGTGGAAGGACCAATGAGTCCTTTGATGATGACTTCTTTGCTTGGTTGTCACGGCAGATCCTAGCCATAGAGGATTATCCTTATGCTGGGATTGATTTCTTGAGATATCCAGAGATCCCTGTACCTTGAGGTGAGGAGAGAGGTGAAATAGGTAAGTTTGCATCATTTTTTTTTTTTTGAAATATATATAATTTTAATGTTTTTTTTATATATATATATCATTTTTTATACTAGAGTATTTGACAGATATGTGTCTATTGTGTGAAAATGTGGGACCCTCATGACCTGTGGACTATGCAAGGAACATGCATTGTCCTCAGCCATGGGTCGCACCTGCTGCCGCAAGGGGACCAACAACAGTAGGAGAGCTTCCAGCTAGTGAGGCTGAGAGGTTTTTGAGACGAGTTGAGTGAAATTTTACCTCACTCACTCGCACCATCCCTATGGTAGAGATTGAGGATATGCCACCATCCATGCAGCCTCATGTAGTGGGGGCACCATGGACGTGGGTCCAACTGTTTCGGAATTTAGAAAATGCTATTGATTATTACAATAGGTCCCATAGGCCCTGACCTTAGTTAGTCTAGACTTTGATAGCTCCACATGTATATATTTTTTTAGGGCATAAGCCCCATGACTTGTTACTGGTCATATTTTTTGAGGCACTTGTGTCCACCTATGTACTCTGATGATTATGATATTATATATGGATTTTTATGTCTTTTTTTGTATTATGGATCATATTTTCCTTTAAAAATGTATTTACATGTTTATGTGTATGTCCTTTTATATGTGTGCAAGATGCCAGTCTAATCTCCTAGGAACATGAAAAAATGTAATATAATCAAAGCTTCATTCTAAGAGATGTACCCTAAGGAATCGTCGATGTAAAGTCAGATCATGAACACAATAGAATCTATTTAATTGAGACACAACCAATTGAGCATATAAATAGACCCAAAGATGAGAGGTACCAAATGACAGGGTGTCATGAAGCAACTCAATAACTGCACTGTACTCGGTGACATTGTTTGTGGTGTCGCCTAAGAATATACCTCTGGAAGATAATAACTAGCCTCAAGGTGTAAAAATTACCCAAGCTGTAGAAGAAATCCTCTAAGTGTGCTGGCTAGCACCGTCTGCGTACCCAATGAACACCTCTGATTCACTTGACATCTGCCATAGTGACAAAAGATAACATAAAAATTGACACGTCCATAATACTAAAAGAAACTAGAAAGTAATAGTACAAAGACTATGCATATGTTACAAAATGTTACCCAAGGTGACCTACCTATGAGTAATACTTCTTGAGGTAGATCCCATTTCTAGGCTCCGCCAAAGAATTTCCCTCAAAGTCAACCAGACGATAAGCGCCCTTTTTTAGAACCTCTTTTATGATGAAATTTCTGAACCACATGGATTTGAATTTTCCTGCCCCCAGGGGGTCCTTATCTTGGTCATAGACCAGGACAAGGTCGCCCTCAGAGAAAATCTGAGGATGAATGAACTGATCATACCTGACACTTAACTTTATGTTTGTGAGACTCGTTGGCCAGGGCCACATCATGATGCTACTCATTCAGCCACTCAAGGTATAATAACCGTTCTTCAAGTGGAGAAGTGTCTGGCAATAACTGTACTGCCAATTTTAGTGATGAGATCTGACATTCTATAGAAAAGACTGCTTCCATCCCATAAACGAGTTGAAAAGGTGAGAAACCAGTTGCAGTCTTAACAGATGTTCGGTAAGCCCATAATGTCGAGTATAACATCAAATGCCAATTTGACTTGGCTGAGTTGATCGTTTGTTGTAGGATGGTCTTAATAGATTTATTTACAGCTTCCCCCTGACCATTTGCTTGGGGTAGTAGGGTGATGAATGTTCTTTTCGAAACCCAAGATTTGATGTTAATTCTATCATCATATGGTTCTGAAATTGACTACCATGGTTAGTGACAATCTCTCTCGGGATGCCAAACCTTGCTATTATCTGGTTGAATACAAAGAGAGTTGCAGTCTCTCCATCATCTTTAAATGTTGGCATAGATTTGACCCACTTCATGAAGTAGTCTACGACGACAATGATATAACAGTGCCCCGTTGCTGAATGAGGGTTGCATGTAGTGTAATCAATCCCCCAGTTGGTGAAGGGACCAACTGTGATGACAGGAAACATGGGAGCGGGATGTGCCCTCATCTTCCGAGACAAGATCTGACACGGGTGGAACTTCTTGACCGATTTGATATAATATTTGATTAGTGTCGGCCAGAAGTAACCTGCTTGTAAAATCTTTTGGGTTGTTGCCAACCCAAAAAAATGACCTCCACATGCTCCGATATGGAAATTGTTAAGCACGATAATTGCTTCTTCGTGAGTGAGGCATCGACACAGGATGCAATTTACACCTCTTTGATACAATGTATCGTCGAGTATGAGATAATTCTTAGCCTGATGGCATATACGGTGACACTCATCACGAGAAGAAGAGGTGGGGCACTTCATAGTCTAGAGATAGACAAGTATATCTCCGTACCAGGGATCCGAAGATGCGATCAAAAACATATCTCCTTTGATAGGTGACTCTTTAGGCATAACATCACCTGACTTGATCAGAAGTTCTGAGATGAGTTCTGTGAATACCAGTGACTTTTTGGATTTCGCTGAAATGAAATCTAAGTTGAATTCCTGGAGGATGACTATCCATCTACTGATCTTTTCGCCTATTACCTGTCGTGTCAACACGTATTGAAATGGATTCATAATGGCAATGACGATGGTCCTGTGAAATAGAACATAATGACAGAACCGTTGAACAACATGGACTTCTGCCAACACAGGTTTTTCGATATGAGAATAATTGAGTTCCAGTCTAACTAGGCCTCGACTTAGGTAATAGATCACATATTCTAAGAGAAAATTATCTTCCTGAACTAAGACCATGCCGATGGTTGACTCCACTGCAGCCATGTATAATAGGAAGTCTTTGTTATAATTGGGTGGCCGAAGCACAGGGGTAGTTGTAAGAGCATGTTTCAATGCAATGAAAGAACGTTGTGTTGCACCGTCCCAATGAAAAAGAATGTCCTTCTTCAGAAAGCACATAAAGCCCTTTGTAATCTTGGCATAGTTTGCAATGAAACACCTCAAAATGTTTGCCTTGCCTTGAAGACTCTGAAGTTGAAGGATTGTGCATGGGGGAGGCAACTGAACTATTGCCTCAACCTTCAGAGGAATAACCATGATCCCTGTTGTTGACACTATGAAACCTAACAAACATCCTGATGTTACGCAATAGCTGCATTTGTTTGGATTCAAGCAAATCCGAAAAAAGCGACATCGCTCAAAGATAAGTCAGAGGTGTGTGGGATGATCCATTCTCTTGCAAGATCGAGATGCTAAATCATATAAATAGGCCTCGACTATATGCTTGAGATCATGGAAAGCAAAATACATGGCCCACTGGAACGTACCTCCAACATTTTTTAGACCAAAAGGCATCTTGCAATAGGCAAATGTACCCCATGGACAAATGAATGCAGTTTTGTGTTGGTCTTCAGGTTTGATTTGTATCTGATTATATCCTAAAAAACCATCCATGAAAGAGAATCCCTCACAACCTGCACATTCATCAATTATCTGGTCGATGAATGGTGTGGAAAAATCATCTTTTGGACGGGCCTTGTTCAAATCACGGAAGTCCGTACATACGCGAATCGTTTCCTGTTTCTTATTGACCGGCACAAGATTTGACACCCATTGGGTCAAATGGATAGGATAGATAAAACTGGATTTTAGCAGTTTCTTGACATCAACCTTAATGGATGTTGCTTTCTTGGGATTAACTGGACGAAGCTTCTGCCAAATAGGCTTGGCATCCGGATAAGTTGTGATTTCATGTTCTACTATTTTTGGATTGATGCATGGCATTTCCTCGTAAGACCAGGCAAACACATCGCAAAATTATTTAAATAGATCTGTGTAGATTTGAATCTCTTCGGGGGAACAGTCAGCTCTGATGACAACATTCTCCACAACGCCAAGGGTTCTGGAGATATTAATCGGTATAGTTTCAGTGATAGTTTCCATATTACCCTCAGCATAAACCTCATGTGTAGCTAAAGGATTAATAGGACAAGACCAATCTCCAGTCATAGTCAAGGTGAATTATCCTACTTTGATTCTTCTTAAATCTGGGAGGAAGTATGATATGTGATGGAGATCATCCCAGGGTTTGTACGGACTAGTCATTGCTTCAATTAATGCTTCGTTTGAGGGCAAGGCTAAGTCTAACGCATCAGTATCAGTAAGAGAGGCTTGAGCCCAAATAGGCTCTGGAATCGTATCTAACTCTTGTGCAGGATTTGGATTGGTGTTGGTCGAAGATTACTAGACTAAAGAGTACACTCCTTCAGCTGCGGACAAGGGCATGGACATGCCAGGGTGCCTTGTTCCTTCCATCGTGGCCGATGGGGAAGGAAGTATCCACGAATCATTGAAGTAAGTCTTGCAAAATGACGAAACTTGGAAAATCTAAACCTTATGGGGGTCGGATATGAACTTGACATCGCCTTGAGGGGGAGGGTAATCGAAGGTACCCATCAAATATGGGCACAAACCAACCCCTACATTGACTATGCTTGGTTGGGGATTATCAATCATCAGGACCGCAGATGCCCCCAGTGAAGGGTCAGGTCTGGAGAAAGACAATTGATCAATGGTCACAATCCATTCCTCGTGTGGAAACAACAGGACCTGAAAAACTGTGGCAACCACTACTTGCATAGCATAAGTCCAACTCCGACCTAACAAGAGATTGTAGGCGAGGGATGTGTCGACTACTTCTACCTCGACACACACAGTCTTCCCTCCTAGCTGCATGGGGAAAGAGGGAATGATGCCATGTGGTCGGAACACACGATCGTCGAAAGTAGTGAGAAGAGTAGGTGACGAAGACAAAACAGGTTGGCCAATGGCCTTCCAACATGCCAATGACATAATGCATGTTGAGGCACCCTCATCAACCACCGTGCGTAAAATGTTCCAAGTAAAATTTTTCATGGGGTGAGCCACTACTATCTGAAATGCTACGTGCTAAGGCAAACAAGGTTTTAAGTCAGTTGTATCCAGCGTGATTGTACCCAGATTACAAGTCTCGATAAATACTAAAGTGGATAACAAATATTTCCTCTGGGAAGGGTAGCTTTGGAGGACCTCCAAAGCAAACATCGCACAAGGGGTTTGAGAAAAATCCTCCACCAAAGAATAGTTCTGGGCGACCCTTGCGTTTGGGTTATGAGAAGATTTCTTGAACACACCTTTTGGGCTGCGTGTTATTGTTTCTCCCAAAGTCTTCTCGATATGGAGAGGAAGAGATGGGATTTCATCTTCTTTTCCCTTCTTAGAAGTGGTTGGTTTACTGTAGTCATGCGCTCTAGTCAATATAAAATCATCACCTTTCATCATATACACATTCGCGGATGTAGGATTATTCGAAGACGGAGAGGGTCCTTGACTGGCCCCTTTTTCACTTGTAGAGGCTTGGGTTAGGTTTTCCCATGTTGAAATGGATTGGTTAACATGACAGGCTATTGTTGTGTCAGAAACTTTTGGGATTCTGCAAGCTAAGGACATTGGTGGGTTGGGTGGTCTTCAGCGCACAGGTTGCATGGATACCTCGCCTTACATTTCTCAATGTTTCCCCTGCCAACATTATTAGTGGGTTTCATATCCCCCTTGCCCTTCTGTCATTTTTTTTTCTTTCCATCAGGCTATTGGGTGGCCTTTGGATTTGTCAATTGCACTGTGTGTACATCCGACGTTTGAGTAGGGGGAGCAGCCAAAACAATAGTTTGGCTGGCCATTGTGTGTTGTATAGACAATTGCTGCAATTGCTTCATCAGTTGTTTAGCGGGCTTTGTTTGTGCTGAACCAACAATACCATCAACATGTGGTCCAACTCTCTATCTATTTTTATCAAGTATTGAGTGTGGTGCATCTGGTAGGATATCGTATAATAAAGCAGACTGAGAGTAGATTAGCTCAAGTTGTTGAGCTCTCATGATGGCGTCTTCTTTGGAAAACACTCTTGACGTCGTGAGGTCTTTGGATAACTATGGGACCAAAGAATTAAGGAATCACTCGAGCAGGAATGCTGGTGGGACTAGCACCTTAATTAAACTCTTACGCCGTCTCCATTATCGGATGTCATCAGAGATATGGTCCGCTTTTGTCTATTCAAAATTGGCCAGCAATTCAGTGTCGGCATCGTATCTCACAGGTAATTGGAAATGGTTTAGGAAAGCCATTGCCAATTCACCGAAGGAAGAGTATCTTGAGCAGTCAAGCTCAATGTACCATTTCGTGGCACTCCCAATGAGAGTACATTGAAACAATCACAATTGTACGGAGTCATCTTTCAATGAGTTAGACGAGCACCAAAGATGGAAAGTGGTCACATGATCTCTTGGATCTTTGTTAGGCTTGGATTCAAACATTGGTATGTCCAAAGGAAACTTCGTTGGCATAGGGGACCAACGTGTATCGTGACAGATAGGGTCATTCAACAACCTTGTCAAGTCTGGAAAATCCAAGGTTGCCAGGAAAGGTAGTTTGGGTTGTTGGTGATAACCATGGAAAAAGGGACCTGGAGTTTGACTGGCACCAGGTTGCCAGGAAAAGTTTGGCTGCTAGCCTGGTTTATGGTAAAAACCATGGCCATGACCAACATACGAATTCTGCATGTGAGGAGACATCAACTACTGATTCCCAAAATAGGACGTAGATGGTTGGGCATGTATTACATTTAGAGGACTTTGGGAAGGGTTGCCCCATGCCAATCCCATGGGAATAGGCATAGTACCTTGTATGGGGTTTCATTGGTTGTGAAAATAATTTCCCTAGATTGACATTCCTGATGAGGGAACTAATCCCTGCCAAGAATTCCAAGGCCCTGATGTGGAAGAAGTTCCTGGGTTTTCCCCCTGTGTAGGAATAGTACCCTGCATAGAAATAGGTTGTCCATAACCAGGGTTTCCCCCAGTCAGGAAAGCAGCTGACGAGAAAGTGTTGTTACCAAATGCACCAAACAAAGAAAATGACGCTGAACCTACCGACATATTATGTGAATGTGGTCCTTGACTCCCTACTCCAAATAAACTATGGTGTATGGGTGGCCCGGTAGATTGTTGGTGGGTGCCACCGAGTGAAGGGGACGAAGGAGGTATATGAACTCCCCCGTAAGGGAAAGAATTAAAAGGAGATGAAGTGCCCCCCATGTGTCCTTGCAGAGGAGCGTTAGAGCTCCCTGCCCCCAAACCTAAAGTTTGTAAAGTGGAGTAGGAAAGTACAGGACTTGTACCTGAGCTAGGCATCCCGTATGAGAATGGAGGGCCTGTCGCACTCAATGTGAAAGGGGTAGTCGCCATTGCCATAGATGGGATTGGACCACTTCTTGAGGTAGAGGCGGTTGAGACCATGGTGGCTCGGACTGGTGACAGTGGATTAGGAGGTGGAATATCCCCTGTGGTGACAACCGTAGTGGGAATTGAAGAACTCCTAGAAGAAGTGGAAGCATTTGTTTCCCTTGCTGCGTGCAACACTATCTAGCACTCGTAAGGGTGAATTTGTATGTTGATGGGTGCCAGAAGATCAATGGTTGGAGTTTTGGATGGACCAAGAGCTTTCGCTCCAAGCTCTAAAATGGTTGTTTCCTCTGGATGTTGGTCGGGTACAGTTTCTTGTGACCCGGTCGCTTCAAAAGACCTTTGTTGGTCTAGCTTTCGCCTTAGTGGTGGAAGAGGTGGCTCCAGTGTAACCGGTGATAGGCCCAGAAGCCTTCGTGACTGGAGGAGCTCGTGATCCTCCACTGTGTGAGAATATCAAATACACACTAGGGATTTCTATTCATTCAAAAAACAACACACACTAAAAAGGTCCCTCTAAGATAAAACAAGCAAACACTAAACTAGTTGGAAGAATAATTACAACAACCAACACTAGAGAAACTTACCGGTGCAAGTGCAACTCAAACAAGGAAGCACCCTTTAGGTATACTCTGCAAAGTGTGGCCCAATGTCTGTCCTAGGTACCACGGTATACCCCTGCAGTCACCTGTGTATGTCTCTAAAAAAGGATAGGCAACTAGGTTGCCAGCGCGCGAACAGTCACCGGGCGGGTACGGTCAAAAGCCGGGTAGACCACAATGAGAAGGGTATCGAGCCTAAAACCTGTCAAGGGTATTGAAGGAAAGTGGTCCGAAATACAACTGAGGACCTCGAATAGATTCGTGACCCACAAAGCTCCGTGGAAAATGAAATCGATGGAATCCCAAGACAAGCCCTCTATATGTGTTCTCCACTACGATTGGTCTAGCTTTGGAGGGGTTATCTCCACTACCTTTCCGCACGCAACCTCATGTTTAGCCCCAGTGTTAGAGGGGGGTCCCGGATAACTTTCACAATACTAGACTTTGACACTCCCTAACTCAGACTCCAATGTTTGATTTAATGGCCTTGAAGAGTTTCCTCTCCAACCTAATTCAAGGCCCTAACCCTAGACCCCTAGACTAGTTGGTTGACCCTACAAACATAAAAAGTATAATGAATTTTAGATTTAGCGTTAATTTTTATGGCTTGTCTTAAGTCAAAGGTTATGAAAGTGAAACTAGTGATGTTTGAAAGACGAAAGAAAAATAAACATAAAGATGGAAACAAAATAACTTTTTCTTGACTCAAATCTTAAACAACTTTTCAAACTAAAAAATTTCTAAGATCTTTAAACAAAAAACTCAAAGTAGGATTTCACTCGACTACGAGCTACTTATGATCTAAGTAAACTGTCAAGAACTTATGAAAGAAAATACTTTTCCCTAGTTACTAATGCAAACCAACACTATTTAACCAAACAAAGAAATCAAAGTTTTTTTTTTTTTTATTTGAATGCTCACAAAGCAAAAAGGAAAAATATCAACAAGTAAAAACCAAGAAAACTTTTGTCCTAAGCGCAGATCACAAAGAATCACTTTAAAAATAACACACAAGCAAATTAAAATTGGACTCTCACACTTGTAAAAAACCGTATAAAAAGAAAATTTTGAGGAAAACTTCTTAATGAAAAAGAAAGCTATTGTTGTGATCAAACCTAAGTTACTAACCACTATGACAAAGACCCAAAAAACTGAGAGGTATAAATCTTGTCAAAGGAAAGGATGATTGCCTCACCTTAAACAAAAATTTTCTCCACAAGCACGCTGCTAACAATTCAACAACAAGTGTGTGCACGCGAGCTTTGTAAAGTCAAGGCACATGTACATGTGTGTTGGTCTTATACAGGTCGCGTGTATCTCTGAAACTCTAAGACAAATGAAAGGACAAACAATCCAGCCCAAACAGATACTACTGATACTGAGAACCATGATCTCTTGAAAACTCAGACACTTACTTTAACAGAAAAAATAAAACAATTCAAGGAAAACTTCATAGAACAAACCAATCTGAGGTGAAACCTAAGCTATAGACTGCAAACAACAAAGACTAGAAAGAGTTCCAGAAAACCCCCGAGAAGGATTATTTCTGATAGGGGAGAGGATGATTGCCTCTCTAAAATATTTTTTCTAGAATCATACACGCAACTGACACTTCCTCAACTAGCGTGTACATGCGGGCTGTGGGAAGGTAGGGCACGGGTACATGTGTGCAGACCTTATACAGGCCATGTGTACCATTGTGGCTCTCGAAAAAAATGTAGTCAAGCAAAGAAACATAGATAACTGGTATGGAATACCAGAATCTCTGTTAGCTCAGACTTTTGCAGAAACTTTAAAAACAAGAAATGAAACCAGTTCTTAAAAATACCCAAGAAAAAACATTCTCATAAACCCTAGAGATCCCTAGTATGGTCGCCAATTCTGTTGTGGGTGGGAAATTCCTCCTACGGAATAGCACTAAGAGTTTTATCATGCATGCATAAATGACCTAAATATTCTTACTTTTTACCATCATCCCATGCCTAAACCCCATTGCTCATATGTAAATACAAGGCTCAAGAGATTAAGTTGACATACCTTATTTTTCATGTTTGATGTCGATCCCTTTTCGTGCTTGGTCATTCTTTGACTACAACTCTCCTCCCAATGCTGACCTGCATTCACTAAATACAAACAAAGAAATCCACATGCATTTGATCTATGAACTAACGGGTTAGAGATTTAATCAATCATACAATCAATATTCCAATAATGACAATCTCATATGGTGGGACAAGAAAAACAATTCTTTTATTAACTTCACAATGATACCTTACAGTGATAAAGTCAACTACTGCTCCTTTATCCTGGTCCTGGGATCTTCTTCCACTGTCTTCCAACTGCTTTTCTCTATACTTCTCTTTGCACAAGGATGGATAAAGGTTGGGACAAAGGGAATGCTTAATCGGGTATAGTTTCTTTACTATGATTGTCCTCTTTCAAATAGGACCCCTAACCTTTCTTTTATAGGCTAGAAGAAGCTAGGTATTTGGTCCAGTGACCGACCATGCATGGCCAAAAGGTTTAGTTAACTTACCCAAGGCTATGTTTTTTGTCAGCAACTTTCCTTTTTCCATTCTTTTGTAGGTACACGCAGGTTGTCTTGGGTCAGCTAGTGTGTATACGCGCGCAATAATGGACCAGGATGCATGGGCTTTTATAAAAGGGTTTTTTAAGAAGAGTTGTTCAACAGTATTTTGGAAAAGAAGGAATATGAGATGGCCTGATGCCAGGTAAGCATGTCTGGTGCAAATTAGGGTTATAACAGATTCCCCCTAATGTGTGAGGTCAGAAGAGCATCTGATGGCCGAAATAGATTAACAATATTCACCGATGTTCCGAACAAGTGAGCTCAGGGACCATAAATCGAGAGGTGTCGTCTGCAAAATAATAATTGTCTCACCAAGGAGGGCATACCCATGCTCAGGATAAAATAAAATCATGGCTACCAATCAAATACACTGTAGATCCATGTCATATAACTACATAAAGTGTAGCTGCGAGAAATACACAATAGAGCTACATCTCGAAATAAAAAAGATATACATGTAGAGTATCCATCTTGTAGAAGTTGATAAGGCTTGATGGTTGGAGATGAGGTCTTCAGAGCTCGAGCAACAACTTCAAAATATTTGAAACTCAGGTAGGAGTGTAATATGAGTGTACGACTTCACTACCCAGAGGTCTTCGATGACTCGTCGGTCATGGACTAGAGAATCTTGATTATTAGACTGAAGGCTTCATTGATTTTGAACAAAGACTTGATTGGAATTTCGGGATGGCTCGGCATGAGGGCAAGAGACAAACTGTAGAGGGGCCGAGTCAGGCTTGGTAAAAAGTTTCCTTGGACAATAGTATGACAAATGATGAGATTCATGCAGCATGGCATTAACATAAGTTTACGAGGTAAGAGGCAACGCAAACTCTCCATATGTTTGGAAGAATAACCAAATGGAGGAGGACACAACTCAATGTAGTGGGAACAACTTCCTAAGGTCATATTAAATCCCAGGGTTTGACGAACAAATGGATAGATGTGCTTTATCAAAGGGTGACTCATTGTGCTGCCAATAAAAAGAAAATAATTTTCACTTCCTCTTTTGGGGGTATATTTGATTTTTTTTGTCTTTTTCAATAATTTTGGAAAAAGAATAAAAGAATGTTACGTTACAAAGGAGGAATGAGTGTCACAAACATACAAGTTAGAGGCACAAGGAAAAGACTGATGTTCAAAGAAAGGACACTCGGGAAAGATCCCTCCTAGGATCAAAGGCGTCAAGACGCAGAGGCAAAGTGCTACAGGGCTTGCGTATAAGGCATGCTTCAGATGGTTCAGTTGAGAGCAACATGGAGCTAACACTAGACCAAAGACATAGGTGTGCAAACGCAGTTAACAAAACACACAATGGTAATGTCCTTCGATGTAAGTTTAAAGAGCCCAGAGAAGGTAAGCTCGGTGGTTTTTCATATTTAGAGAGTCTGAAAAATGTAAAAGGAGATTCCACAGGGGCACCTTTTTCGAAAGTAGTCTAGTCGGTTCGAAAAAGGGGTAAACTAGAACTGACAAGACGTCTATTCAAAACCATTTTAATGAGTGTGCTAAAGACAAGATCACTTGGCCATTTTTTCATTTTTAAGGAGTCTGAAAAAAGATTAACTATGGACTTCGTCAGGAATGTTCTTCTAGACCATTTTAATGAGTGTGAAAGAATAAGGTCACTCGAAAATCTTTTCAATTTTAGGGATTTTGAAAAGATCTTAACTATGGACTCCGTGGGGGTTCCTTTTTCGTAAATTTAGTCCCTCAGGCCCGAAAAAGGGTTAAAATTATACCTGAGAGTACTCTTCTAGAGAACTAAAGTTCCTTAGAGTATACCTCTGTTCATATAGTTGACCATCCAAACTGAAAAGGGGGAAACTACCGCCGGATAGACATGACTTCAAATTTCGGTTTAATGAGCGTAAAAGGCCACAAGATAACTCATCAATATTTTCATGTTTAGAGGGTCTGAAAAGGGCTTAAAAGAAGACCCATTATGTTTTGGGAGTCTCATGGGTGATGTCAAGAGTCATGCAAATGAGGCTCAAACGTGTAATCAGGAAAAACTAAAAGCACTCCCGGGCCTACATTCATTAGTGATAGCATGGACACCATGAAGAGAATTTCGAATTGCCTTATCAAGAGTTGTAACTAGAGTCTTAATTCTAGTTCTATTTTACAACTAAAGTGTAATGTTGAGTTCCAACTAAAGTCTTGAGTCTAATTCTATATTAGAACTAAAGTGTAATGTTGAGTTGCAACTAAAGTCTTGATTCTAGTTCTATCTTAGAACTAAAGTGTAATGTTGAGTTGCAACTAAATTCTTAAGTCTAGTTCTAAGTTTGAACTAAAGCATGTCAATCTCAAGTCTAGTTCTAAGTTCTAAGTTCGAAATAAAGTGTAATGCTGAGTTGTAACAAATCCCAAGTCTAGTTCTAAGTTCGAACTAAAGTACGAAGATGAGTTATGACTAAAGCATGCATTTAGGTTACTATCTCGAGCCTCTCCTCTACCCCTCTTCAAACTATATAAGAAGAGATCAAATCCTCTCTTCAACACAGTTTTTCAATACAGTTCTACAACATAGTTTTGAAACACAGTTTTCATATGCAAGTTGAAGGTGAAGTAATAGAGGAGCACATCAGTGATAAAGAGGCAACATATCAGAGGTGTATTTCAGCAAGGTCTTTTAAGTATTTGTCAGGTCAGAGTCATCTTGGAAAGCTCTTTGAGAGAAGAACATTCATGGTGGATATTTGTAAAAGATATTACATTATTAATGCAATAAAGGAATATTGTTTGCTGGGGTTTTTCTCCCTGTAAAAGGTTTCCCCAGGGTATATGTGTTGTTGATGTGCATGTTTACTTATCTACATAGTTATTTCTATTCGATTATGATTTGGAATTGTTGAAGGGTATTAAGCTGGAAAGAAAGTATTGAAGAAAATAAAAGAAATGATCTGCATAAGAAATCAATCTCATAATTTAACAAAATTAACTTGTACCTTGAATGGTCTCACACTTGCGAAATGAATTCTTGTCGAATATGCCTCAGTCGCTTCCATCAGTAGTATTTGAAGGATCTGAGCAAATTTTTCCATCATCTCGTTCCTCTATCACATGAGGGCTTCCTCGAGAAACTTCTTGAAAGGATCTCCTACTTTGTCATCTCTCTTTTCTTTCGCCATGGGAGGTCGCTTGGGCTGGAGAGAGTAGTTGTCCTCAAGAGAAACTAACTCGAAACCCAACTCTCTATACCTTGACCTCATCGGGGACTTGCTATGATAAATGACAAGGAGCAACCTGCTTTGATACCACTGATCTGGATTACATTGAGAATGACATGAAGACAAAAATATAACCAATATATAACAAGGAAATATGTAGAGATAATGTGGAGAACACATAAATATAGTGAAAACCAACTTCTATTAATGAGAAAGAGAGAAAAACATTATAGAACATAAATTGACAGAATGGGGTAGCCTATCTATGAAAATAAAGATATATTAGCTACGCTTCATTCACAACAAGATTTACATCACACTCCATTTCATGCTTAAAGGGCCTCCTTCACCTTAATTATATATCAAAGAGTGAGATGAGAACAATTCCCATGATGAATGTGGGATAAATTTGACTAAGTTTATAAAATTTCATAGGTATGTAAAACACTAGGACTTTCCAAGTAGTCACTCATCCCAATACTACTCTAGCCTAAGTGCACTTAACTGTGGAGTTCTAATGGGATCCAGTGCATTAACGCTATGTTGTAGGCATACACATAAGACCACTAGGAAATCATTACATGATGTCTATAGTTAACAAATGGTGATGAAATTACATTCCACTCCCCATCAAAAGGGTGAATATCATGGTTTATCAAAACCACAGGCTCAAAATAGTGATTCAGTGGAAAAGGTGGATGGCCACTGAGATCCATCTAGATCACCTATTCAATTCCCATCCCAATGTATTAAATCAGAGAGAGAGATCTATATGTTCAACAACTCTGGAGAAATTTGCATCATCCATCGAGGGAGCTATTTCACAATCTTCTCTAATGTGTCAGTGAAAAGGGATCAGAGAAAATAATCTAAGAATATTCCTTCTTTGATTCACATACTGAAGGTTAAATCCCAAAAAAGTGATGACGTGTAGTCAGAGCTAATCATTTGGCATCCAAAAAAATTGTGAAGTTTCAAGATATCGAAAACATGTGTAACAACCCTGGTTAAATAGTTGCATAGGGTTTATTAAGTATAATTAATTAGATAATTAACTGTCATAATATGTTTTAGTTAAACAATGATTAGTTATTAATAATATTAATTAATTAATTAATTATTAATTAATTGATTACTTAACACATTCAATGGCTTGGGTAATAAATTAAATGGCTTAATAACTTTAATTTATTATAAGACTTTACGTATGGAGGGCGGGAAAGAAGCATTAAGTGGAAAGATAAGGTAATAAAGGAATCAGATAAGGTAATAATGGGGAGGATAAGGTAATTAATGGAGGATAGGGAGTTGGTGAATGGGGGGAGATATGACTAGGAAGAGTCCGACGGGAGATGATTATGAAAATTGGGGGGGGGGAGCATTATTTGGAGGAGGTTTGTATTTCTATTGGATATCTTCTGGTTTTGAGGAGTTTGGTCTTGGAGTTTTGGTGAACCATTGCAAGGGGCACCAGGTTGCTAGGGGTTTTGGGCACGGGGGCCAGGATTCCTTATGGTATTCTGGAGCTAGGGAGCCAGACAGGCTGCTCTTAGCTAGCTGGGTGGTTAGTCAGTTTGGGAAGGGTTTGGTCAAAGCAGTAGGCTAGGCAAAGTAGCAAAAAGGACAGCTGGATATTGGGATAACAAAATCAACCAGAGGTATCTATATTCTGTTATGTAATGTATCTATATTCTGTTATGTAATTTATTAGATTGTTGTTCATAATTTAATTTATGTTGCTTATATGCTGAAATAAATTACTTATTGCTTATGATGGATAATCTTTATGTTTAATTGTATGAAATTTTACCAGGCTTAAGTAATTTACAGTTCTTACACTTGGTATCAGAGCTTCAGTTTGAAGCACTAGAGCCTTAAGGGCCTACCTACCTTCCTACCCAACTTAGGAATGGAACTGTACCCACCCAGAAATTTAAACAACCCTAAAACCCTTTAATTAGATGAAAATCCAAGTTCCATCTCCAGCTCCACCTAACCTGCAAGCCAAGCACAATTTTTTTTTTAACACAGATCTATATATAAATAATTTACACATTAAAAATGTACTAGGCATAATAATATACTAATTGAAGTGTTAAGTAAATTTTAACACTTGTTTCAAATAAACCAACCATACACACTGCAATAAAGCTATCTTCGGCAAAAAACCATTTAGGAGGTGAACTATAATTCTCAATTCCATAAGCATATCTAAACAATTGAGGGAAAAGCATGGGATTTCTATTAATTCCTAACTACAAAAGGCACTATTGCCCAGAGAGAGCCGGTTTAGGCAGCGTTTGGGGTATAAAAAAATTCACAATGCACATGTAAATAAATTCTCCAAATGCATACTGAAAGAAACATAAGTCCATTACAAATCATTATCAAATATATAAAAATAATTCATGAGAAATTCAACCTTAGTTTCTGATAATTCCTGCAAAATCACATGTCAATACATGATAAAAGCACATAAATGCACAAAACAAAAGTGTCAGATTTGTATATTATGTAGCTAAAAGTGAATGTTATCCATAGTTAAGGTGGACTAAATGTTGGAAAACTGAGAAGGGGGGGTGAATCAGTTGTTACCGTGCTTAAAAAATTATGCCTATTTAAAACTCATTACAGACCTCTCAATGATAATCACAGTAATGCAGGGAAGTAAGCATTGTAATATTCAACATCATTCATACATATGAAATATACAAAGACAGATATTTCCTGAGGAAACCCATAAAGGGTAAAAACCTCTTTTTCTTTATATGATAAGTAATCTTTACATTCTTTACATTATCATACATATGATCTCCAACTCATTGTGAGGCTACAACCTCTGTTTTGCAAGATACAACTTGTTGAGAGCACCAACTCTCTCTTTTCTCTAGCACCCACTAGAAGGAAGCACCAACTCCCTGGTTTCTCTAGCACCAACTAGAAGGAAGCACCCACTCCCTGGTTTCTCTAGCACCAACTAGAAGGAAGCTACAACTGCCTGTGTTCAGGAATACACTTGAACCTCTGAGGACACCAGTCCTCCCTAGCACCTCCCTACCACCCTGAATTATGAATCTTTGTTACTAAAACTTATTATAGTGATATAATGTTCAACAATGGCTTACCAGTCTCATCATTGTTTTGCTACATTTCCCTGCTCTGTCTGCCTCACTGTCTTCCTACACACATGCATTGCGCTTTCCATTCTTCTGCCTTTTCTTCTCTGTGCACCATGTCCATTCAATGCACCTTTCCTCTTCTATGCATTTCAGCTGCTGCACTATAACTCCTTCTACACACATGAATCACTCCCCACAACAACAACACTAATCTCTTCTTTGTTCCACATTCTTATAGTCTATGTTCTCCTTGTGCATGCAATATTCACCATGCCTCTGCATGCTCACACTGCCCCAATCTTCTCTACATCGGAGAGTTTTCTCCAATTCACTCTTCCACATCTATCCAATCTCTTGTGCGCCACATTCTCTCTCTGTTCTGCATATTCTGCTCATTGTGAGTCCTCTTCCTAATCATCATGGTAACTCTTCAGCTTCTCTGGCGGCTTCACCTACACATCCATCATCACTAGGTGTTATTTTGAGATTCCTTATTTTCTCTGGTAGTTGAGACTCTACGTCTTCTCTGGCATAGTCGAGCTTATACTTTCTGTTTCAGTTACAAACTTCAATGCTCATCCATCTATCAATCACCTGTATCAATAATCCTCAATCCACTAGAGTATGCCTTGAGACTCTTCATCTTATTTGGTGATCACACTCAGTCCTCTTTGAGTCCTCTAGAAGAGATCATCATTTGTTTTAGTTGTTACATTGAGAAGCGCAAAAGTATCCCTGTGATCTTGTTCAACTTCACCTGCACCGTTGGATTGAATTCATAGAAACTTGTGTTTACTTAGCCATTTAGTACTTCGACATTTTGGGATCCCCGTGGTAAATATTTTGTTACACTCCATGTCTTGATCCCCAAAACTTTGAAATGGAGCTTATCTAAACTAGATCCTTCCTTCATCTTCCACTGATGTGACTAATGGTTGCGACCATAGATTGAGCCAAAACATGTTTCTGATTTTGGCATTTCAGTATTTCGACACTCCTATGGTAGAGTCTCTTGACACTCCATGTCCCGATACCCGAAGCTCTGAAATGGAGTCGGATCAACGGTCCACACTTTAAATGATTCGATGGTCCTGATCTCTTTGTGATTTCGTATATCGCGATTTCGGGGTTCTCAACTTCAGGACTCCTATGGTAGGATTTCTTGACATCTCCATCTCTTGATTTCCAAAACTCTTAAAGGGAGTCAAATCAACGGTCCACATAACCCCTTGAGATGGACGATTGACGGGATTTTGGCATTTCTTATTTCATGATTTTGGGACTTTTGTGGTAGGAGCTCTTGACATCTCCATCTCCCGATTTCTCAAACTCCGAAAGGGAGTTGGATCAACGGTCCACATAACCCCCTGAGATGGACGGTTGATGAGATTTCAGCGTTTTGCATTTAGTGATTTCGGGACTCCTATGGTAGGATTTCTTGACATCTCCATCTCTCAACTTCCGAAACTATGAAGTGATCGGATGGCTCACATAACCCCCTGAGATGGACGGTTGACAAGATTTCGGCGTTTTGCATTTTGTGAATTTGGCAGGTTAGGGAACCTCGTTCCTTTGACTTTCCAGTCAGCGAAATGGCGATCTTTCGCCACATGTCCTATGGACCCAATGGTATAGATCTTATAAAAAATTCATGGGTCTTTGTCATGTCTAATCAACAATCCAAATCAATCCTTGATCCGACGGTTAGGAATATATCGCGAATTCACAAATCTTCATTGTGCCTAATTTAGGATTTTCTGCCATGTGCTCTGTCCTTTCGCATTTCAGGATTTTCTGCCATGCAAGCATTGTTTCACTGTTGTTCTTTCCACTTTCTCTTGTTCATCATCATCGGGTTGTTCTTGCCATCAATGACAAACAAATACTTTGCCTTCTGTCTGAAAAACATGCCAACAATCTCCCCCTTTGTCATTTATGGAAACCCCTTGAAAATCATGCAACTATAACTATACCCCTTTGGCATCCTTGAAATCCATACCACTGTAGCAACTGTAGCCTCCTTGAAATTACCACACTTTCTCCCCCTTTGACATCAATGTCAAAGAAGAAACATGCTCCCCCTGAGCTGTAACAGTACATACTCCCCCTTTCAACTATGAGCATCTTAGAAATACACCATATATTCAATAAGTACTCCCCTTGACTAGGTGAATAGATTAGACACAAGACATTATAACCCCCAACTTTTGACGAAGATATCCAAAAGGGGTTGCTGTTAATAGTTTAGTAAATATATCAACAATTTGTTCTGTAGAAGGAATATAATTTAGCTGAACAATTTTGTTTGTAACTTGTTCTCTGAGAAAATGGTACTTTATTGGAATATGCTTAGTCTTGGAATGAAGAACAGGATTCTTAGAGACACTAATAGCATGGGTGTTATCACAGTGAATTGGAATGGGTTCAGTGTAAGTCACCTTCAAATCTGCAAGAGTTTGAATCATCCACAAAATTTGTGTGCAACAAGTAGCAGCAGTAATGTATTTTTCCTCTGTAGTTGACAATGAAATGGATCCTTGGTTTTTGCTAAGCCATGCTACTAATGAGTCACCCAGGAAGAATGATCCTCCACTGGTGCTTTTTCTCTCATCAACACAGTTTGCCCAATCTGCATCTGAATAAGAAGTTAACTATAAATTCTAATTTTTGGGATACCACGGACCATAAGTCATTGTTCCTTTCAAATACCTGAATATTCTTTTGATAGCTTGCAAATGACTCTGTTTAGGTGCATCCTGATATCTTCCTACCATTCCTACAACATGCATTATGTCTGGGTGAGATGTTGTGATGTACAACAGGCATTATGTCTGGGCGAGATGCTGTGATGTACAATAGGTTGCCTATCATTGATCGGTATGAGGTTTGATCAACATCAGGTGAATCATCATCCTTGCTTAATTTGCATCCAGTAACCATAGGTGTACCCACAGGTTTGGAGTCTTCCATTTGAAATCTTTTCAACATTTCTCCTAGATATTTTTCTTGAGAAATGAACATCCCTTCAGACCTTTGAGTAATTTGCAGACCAAGAAAAAATGGAAGTTCTCCTATCATGGACATTTCAAACTCAGATTCCATGGCAGAAGCAAACCATTGTACCAATGGATCCTTATTACATCCGAAGATGATGCCATCTACATAGACCAATACGATGAGAAAATGATTATCCTCTATTTTAATATACAGATTGTTGTCAGTCGTTCCTCTCTTAAACCCTTTGTCTTTGAGATACATATCCAGTCTGTGATACCAGGCTCGAGGGGCTTGTTTTAACCCATATAACTCTTTCTTCAACTTGCATACTAATTCAGGGTTATTAGACAGTTCGAAACCCTCTGGTTGTTCCATATAGACTTCTTCACTTAAATATCCATTTAGAAAGGCTGATTTGACATCCATTTGATAGACTTTAAACCTTTTATGACAAGCATAGGCAAGAAATATTCTGATAGCTTCTAATCTTGCTACGGGCACAAATGTTTCATAAAAATCCAATCCTTCTATCTGAGAATATCCTTTACAGACTAACCTTGCATTGTTCCTGACAACTTGTCCTTGCTCATTCAACTTATTCTTAAAGATCCATTCAGAGCTAATGATGTTTTTATCTTCAGGTCTATGAACCATCTCCCATGTATTTGTTTTCTCAATCTGATCAAGTTCATCATTCATTTCTTTAACCCAGTGGTCATCTTTGCTGGCTTCATTGAAATTCTTGAGTTCCAGCATGGATATGAAATCTATATGAGATTGTCCAGTGGTTTTGATTAGCTTTCTCCTGGTTTGTACACCTTTGTCTTTTTCTCCAATTATCTAACTTGCAGGATGATTCTTTTGAATGATTCTAGAGGAGGAATTTGAATTTGATTGTTGATTTGAGTTTGTCTGAGTGTTTGAGTCTTCATTTTATTTAGAGTCTTCATTTTCTAATTCGTGGACTTGTTCATCTTCATCTTTAGCTGTGTCTTATGTACAAGACTCATTACTATACATCTCTCTTGTTGGGATTCCTTCATCAACTTTTACATCAATACAGTCAACCATTTTATGAAACCTCTTATTATATCATCTGTATCCTTTACTATTTGTAGAATATCCCAAGAAGATACCTTCATCAGCCCTGTCATCATATTTTCCAAGGCTCTCACCATTATTCTTTATGTAGCATTTAGTCCCAAAGACTTTGAAGTGTTTGATTGAGGCAGGTCGTCCAAACCATAATTCATAAGGTGTCTTGTCACTTTGTGGTGTGAGGTGGGCTTTGTTAAGAACATGGAATGTTGTGTGTATTGCTTATACCTAGTAGGTTTGACCAATGTTCTTCTCATTTATCATTGACCTGGCCATTTCCTGCATTGTTCTGTTTTTCCTCTCAACAACTCCATTTTGTTGTGGAGTACTTGGGATTGTGTATTCTCTCTTGATCCCATGCTCATCATAGAATTACTTGAAGTATATTGACATAAACTCTCTTCCCTGATCTGATCTTACTGCCTTTAACCTCTTGCCTGTTTGAGTCTCTGTTAAAGCCTTAAATATTTTAAACTTCTCAAATGATTCAACTTTTTCTTTGAGAAAGGCAACCCAAGTAAGTCTGGAGTAATCATCGATAATCAACATGAAGTAGTTTTCTTTCCCTGTGCCTTCCTATCTTGATGGTCCAAATAAATCCATATGAACTAGTTGGAGTGGTTTCTCTGTTGAAGTAAAGCTCTTGGACTTAAACTGTGTCCTGTTTTCCTTCCCTACTTGACAGGGTTTACACATTGAATCTTGGGGATTTGATATTCTAGGAAGATCTTTTACTGCCTCGAGGTTTTTGAGTTTGATTAAGTGGTCAAAGTTTAGATGTCCAAGTCTCCTATGCCATAACCAACTTTCATCATATTTTCTTAGATGAAATTCTTCTCTATTTTCTTTCATCACATATACATTATTTTTTGTCCTTATGCCTTTAGCCACCACTTGTCCTGAGTTTACAGACTTTATCTTGCAGTCCTTGAATGTGAACAACACTTCGCATCCTCTGTCACAGATTTGACTTACACTGAGAAGATTATGTTTCAGTCCATCCAAAAGTAGAACATCTTGGGCTTTTCCTTTTCCATTACTTAAGATCACCATCCCTTTGCCCTTTATTTTCCTTGGAGCATCATTTCCAAAGGTTACGTTTCTTGATTTGCTTTCACTTAGAGATAGAAACTTGCCTTTGTCTCCCGTCATGTGTTTGGAGCATCCACTATCTATATACCAAGGGTTCATTTTTCTTTGAGAGGACAATACTAATCCACACATGTCACTTTCCTTCTTCTTCCAAAACTTGACATTTTCAGCAGGGGATTTCAAATCTGGTTCATAGTTCCTTAACCGACAGTCAATAGATTTATGTCCAAAGTTATGATAGGTGTAGCATTCAACCTAATTATTCAATAGGTCAAACTTATTGTTGCAGTGTTGTTTACTTATTGACTGTTGATTATTTCTTGGCCTCCTTAGTTGTATGTGTCTAGACTTAATTTGGCAATTTGCAGTCTGTGAAGGATTATTACTTGATTGTATCATTCTTTGTTGCGGGAAGTATTTATTCCTTTGAAATCCTAATTGCTCATGTCTAAGTCTTAAGGAACAATTTACAGCTTTGTGACCAAAGTTAGAACAGTAGAAACAGTAGCCATGGAAAAATTCTTTGTACCTGGGAAATGGTTGTATTCTTTGTGCAAATCAATTTCTTCCAGGCTGATGACATCTTTTAGCAGTGAGCGCATTACTCCTTTGTTCTACAGATTCAGTCCTGGCACCTTTTTCTTTACTCATCCTGGGTGGCTGATTGTCTTCCTTTGTTTCTGCAGTTTTGTTGTTGTCATTGGTTGTACTTTTGACAAACTTGATGGGTTCTTCATTTCTTGGCTTACCACTGCTTGATCCCTCTTCATAACCTAAACTGGCTTTCAGATTTGGATTCCTTTGATGATTCAGAATGGTGGCTAATCTTTCAGAGGCTTTGATACTTAACAGATTCTGATTATACAAGGCTTGAAACTTCTCCATCTCTTTCCTAGTTTTCACTACTTCTTCTAATGCTTCACATCTCGCCTTCTTTTTTGATAACTGTCATTTCAGAATGTCTTTGATTTTCTTTGCCTCTTATAATTCTACTTTTAGTAGGACAAGGTCTTTATTAGGTTCTTTACCATCTTTCTTAAACTATATCAGCAAATGTATTTGCTTTCTGTTCTTGATTCTTAGTCTATCAATCTCTTCTAGTGCACTGATCAGTTCTCCTTTCATGTCAATCACAACTTCTTCTTCATTAACATCACTCCCTATGCTTTCATTATCATAATCCTCTCTGGCCATAAGTATGAATTCATTTAGTTTATCTTCAATAGAGGAGTCATTTTCTTCATCATCTGAAGGATCATCATCATTGTTTACGCACAAACTTTTATTCTTAAAGTTTTTCTCTTTAAATTTTTTTTTGTGTTTGTACTTCTCCTCATCATCAGATGTCTGATCCTTTCCTTTGTGGGGACATTTATTTGAAAAATGACCTATCCTACCACAGTTGAAACATTTGAAAGGCAGTTTACCTTTGTATTTGCCTGATCCCTTCTTCAGTCT
>JZKD02S1045631.1:974874-992419 GCA_000966675.3 Picea glauca | reverse complement strand
GTTGTCTAAATAAAATTGTTGAACTAGATAATTGTAATTAAAGGATTTCACAAACATTTGATTGGTTTATTGTCTTTTATAAAAGACTAGTCTTGTTGATTGGATTGGATGCATATATAAATTACTATAAGGGTGATAGTTATTGATTATTAGTACATACACGAGACTTGTATGTACTAGCTACACATGCATTTCTTGTACATGTACACTAGTATGAATGAGTTTCTTGTCTTACTTACTAATAATGTCGGTTAATTGTTATGAATGTGTGAACCATGTTTCTTTTCTTTTGTATCATGAAATACCTTAACTTCGGGACGAAGTTTCCTGAAGGGTGGGTGTATGTAACAATCCTGGTTAAATAGTTGCATAGGGTTTATTAAGTATAATTAATTAGATAATTAATTGTCATAATATGTTTTAGTTAAACGATGATTAGTTATTAATAATATTATTTATTTATTTATTAATTGTTTATAATTGTTGATTGATTAACTAACTAATTAATTGATTACTTAACACATTCAATGGCTTGGGTAATAAATTAAATGGCTTGATAACTTTAATTTATTATAAAACTTTACATATGTGGGGGGGGAAAGAAGCATTAAGTGGAAAGATAAGGTAATAAAGGAATCAGATAAGGTAATAATAGGGAGGATACGGTAATTAATGGAGGATAGGGAGTCAGTGAATGGGGTGAGATATGATTGGGAAGAGTCTGATGGGAGATGATTATGAAAATTTGGGGGCAGGAGCATTATTTGGAGGAGGTCTATATTTCTGTTGGATATCTTCTGGTTTTGAGGATTTTGGTCTTGAAGTTTTGGTGAACCATTGCAAGGGGCACCAGGTTGTTGGGGTTTAGGATTCATTACAGTATCTTGGAGCTAGGGAGACGGACAGGCTGCTCCTAGCTAGCTAGGTGGTTAGTCGGTTTGGGCAGGGTTTGGTCAAAGCAACAGGGTGGGAAAAGCAGCAGAAAGGACAATAAGATATTGGGATAACAACATCAGCCAGAGGCATCTATATTCTGTTATGTAATTTATTAGATTGTTGTTCATAATTTAATTTATAATGCTTATATGCTGAAATAAATTACTTATTGCTTATGTTGGATAATCTCTATGTTTAATTGTATGAAATTTTACAAGGCTTAATTAATTTACGGTTCTTACAACATGTATCGAAGAATATTCCCTCGTAGCTCCATTTTGCATGCATAAGATCTGGATTGTCGAATTCCAGTGACAATCAATGGTTACGATTAAAATTCATGCAGAGTCTAAAGGAGACCGTTTAGAGTGTTAACTTCGACCATCCAAACTTATAACTTGAATAATGTTGCATCAAAAATATCTGACTGTTCACTCAGGGAAAATATCGATGGCTCGAGAGAGTTTCTCTTTGGAAAAATGCTCGAGATTTAAGCTTTTGAAACTTTGCAAAGTAATAATCTTGTGGTTCTGATGTTGGTTTCTTAGAAGGAAAAGGGGATTATCTTCAAAAGAGCATGCATAATTCACTAAAAAATTTAGTTGCAAACAACATTGCTATGTGAAAGAAGAAGATAAGGATTTTGTCTAAGGAAACAAAGGAACATTCTCAAACTGAGGAATTGAAATAAATTTATGTATTGTGGGTACGGTAGCCATAGGGTCATCAAATTCTAAGAATGAATGAAGGTCGTCAATCAAGTAGCGAGTGAGATGAAATCCCAACCATTCATTGGGGGAGTGTTGTTTGAGTGATTTTTTATATTAGGAGTAGATTTTCTTCGATGGAGAAGGACTCTGACAATGAAGAGTATGAATTCCAAGGATGATGAAGCTTTGATGTATTTGTCAAAGTATGTGATCAGAAGGCTGGGAAGAAGTGTCAGGAAAAATCCCGACGATGATGAGGATAGGTGGTGGGAGCCTCATCAGTGTTATCACCACGTCATATGACACAAGAGAGTGCGAGTCGCGCGTATGCCATGTGGCAATGGAGAGAAAAGCTGAGATTTGGCTTAAGAAAATTTTAGGAGGCCATAACTTCCAATCAAGAACTCGGATTTAAGAATGTTTACATTCGTTGGAAATATATCAATGGGAAAAATCCAACTATGAAATTTGGTTAGAGGAAATAATAGAGGAAAAGAAGGAAAAAACCCAATAGGTCTTGGGCCTAGGTTTCGAGAGAGAGGGAAGCCAAAAAAATTAATCTATTAGGGATCAATCTGAAGACGTTTGGGGACAGTTCTATAGGAAAGGTGGATCCAATAGCCTTGGAATCTCAAGACCTCATGGAAAGACGAAAAGGGGAATCTCGGTAAGGATCAAATTCAAGGTTCTAAAAAAGGATCAACATATTTCTTGCATGCCTCTCAATGTTGGAGCGGTCATGCGAACAAAGTGGCTCTGCAAACCTTATCCTGCAAAACAAAAGAGTGATATCAGCCATGGAATCAAGGAAGAATATCTAATACAATAAAAAATGTATTCCCTGCCTTTAAACCAACTTATGAGAGAGTGTTAGGTTTATTGAAAAATAACGTGATTGTTGAGTCTCCATTTTGACACTTCTAATGCCCTATATTACCCTCTATCTGAGCCTATTCTATCGATGCTAGGAAGTATATACTTTACTATTTCCTCCATAAATACACTTGATGACCTTTTTCATGTGCATAAGAGGTAAATTAGGATTAAAGCATGATTTGATTTATTTTTCTTGAGTTTATTCGGTTAAATGTTTGATTTTGCATGATCCTAATTGTTTGACTCTTAAGAAGCATTTATCTGGTATGGATGGTCTCCTCTTTTCTCATTCAGTATCAAAGGAGTAGGTCTGTGCTATTCTGTTACCAACACCTGTACTAATCCAGTACTCATGGCTACAACTGTGCTAATCCGATACTAAAACCCTATCTACAGGATTCTGGTACCAACATTCTGGTACTGGATTTTCACCTCAATTTCCGAGCATATAACACTAAATTGAAAAATTTGGGGAGATGGGGTTTTTCCATATCTATGTTTTCATTTGGAATCATGGGTCATAATATCAATAACTGACACGTGTGGACCTCCAGCTCAGGGGGAACAATCCATCCTAAATATTTTCCATTTTTCCAGAAATTCAAAGATCATGCCCATATTCGTGGGAAATGCAATTCCTTGATTAGCTAAATGGTTGTAATTGACCTCCATTGATGGAAAATGGTTTTAATTTGGATTGGATTGTCTAGATACAAATTTTTAATGTAAAAATCATATAAATTGAGTGTTTGCTCTAAGCCAAAGGAGAGGAATTAGTATGTTGCAAATTGGATTTTTGACAAAACTCTTTTTGTAAATTTATTTGCTGAAGATCAATGGAAGTTTGAATTCAATGATCCTTTGTATCTCTTAGCATTTAGAATCTGTTGATATAAAAGATTCCATGTTGGCATCGGTAAGGGCCACCGATCCATCTTGGTAAGCTCATTGTAAATTATTAATATATATTTATATTTTCTGTACTTGTTGTTTTGATTTCATTTTTTATTTTACTATTTGAATTGATTGCAAAGTTTGGCAGCACAGGAATAGTTGGGAGTCCATCATTCGCATTAAATAAGCCATCAAATGGAACATCTCATTAAGACTTATGTTTCCTGTGTAGAAATGAAGTAATTTTCCAGAATTGCAAGATTGTAAGATTGTACTAAATTTATGTATGTGATGCATTAATTGATTTTGAAGAATGTGCATAATTAGATAAGAATTTATTGCAAGTTTGAAGTGAGTTGTTATAGGAAATGAGATCATACTTCATCTCTCACATTCATGCACCATATAATGAAGCCTCTCAATTATATTGACTATTTTCTGTACTACATAGTTTTGATTGGAGTGAATAGAGTTATGAATTCTTTTTGTCTAAGAGTGAATTGTTGATTATTGTTTTCAATTGCTACAAGAAACAAGATCTGAGTTCATCTCTTCGTTTCATGAGCCCCTAATGAACAAAATTGTCACCTAAGGAAGAACCTTTTGAGTCACTGTTTTCTTGAGAAGTTTTGTTATCAGTTTTCTCTTCTAAGTTTGAAGTTGTGTGAAGCATTTAGATATCCTAAAACAAAGTGTTAACTATTGTTAGTTTAGTTTCTCTAGGAGATAAAATCAAAGTTCATATTTTCCTTTTATGAGCCATCAATGAACAGGTCCATCACCTAAGCAAGAACTTTAGATCATATGCTTGTTTATGAGTTTTTCTTTCTAATTTTTAAATTGTTTGAAGAGTGTTATCTTTAAGTGTGAAAATAGAGTATTGGTTTTAGATGGTTTTCTTGATTGAGCTATACTCATCAAACATAGATAAACCACCTGTTGTCGGCACATATAGTGCATCAACTCTACTGATTACGAATCCTGGTTGATAATTTATGTTTGGTAATATATTATGCAAATAATTGCACCAACATTTTGGTGTCGTTGTCGAGGAGTTGTAAACGATAATAGGTAGTATTTGGATTAGATATATTTAATAGTTTTGGATTGGTTTTATGGATGAGCTAAGGGCAGAGAGAAGATGGCAAGACATGCAGGAAGAGCCCACACATCCACTTTGGTGGGGTTGCTCCAAAGTTAGGTTGTCCTCTCTTCTTTTAATGCAATTGTGTTTTTCCTTCTTTTATGCAAACTTGTGTTCTCATGATGGGCTAACTTGTGCGAACCGATAACCTGGTGACAAAAGGGTCCCACTAATGCAAGGAGTTCAAGTTTGGTGTCTTTTATTTTTGCAAATAGTTTTCATTTATTTGTTTTAATATTCAAATATTTGATGATAAATCATTTTTTGGGTGTTGTAAGAACCCTTGAGTACTAAGTTGTGTTGCGAGACAGGGATCATCAACCAGCTATAGTAATTCAAGGATGATCAAGATCTTGAAGAATGTTCCTCCAAGAACTTTCCCACATTCTAGAAGCAGCTGGGATATCCACCTCTCAGGAAGAGCATATCTTGACAATAGTCAAGAATTTAGTTGTCTCTCCACAAGAATTATTAGAAGTCCCTTCAGATTCCTATTGTCAATTTGTTGAGGAGACTCAAGAATCATGGATAGAATGCAATGGAGAGAAACCTTTGGAACCTGATATCGAGGAGTTCTTAGCATGCCTCTCAACAGATCCTGTATGTACCCCAAATACCAATCGTCTTGAAGAAGATAATCTACATAGTATGGAAACGGAGGACATGTTGTGTGACCTAAAAAACGAAGATAAATGAGAATACCTTGATCCTATTGAAAGATGGTTTCAATTAGTTATTAGGTCACACCAGTCTTTTATTTTTCATTATTGATTGATCTCATCATCAAAGTAGTTAGTCTTTCATACTCTTGTATGCATTAGATATATTTCTAACCCTGTTACGCACAAGCCTTCACTGGAAGTATTCTTATACTTGAAGGATATTTTCTTTTGTTAAATTAGAGTAGGATAGGTAAATAAATAAATAAATGTTGCACATAATTTCAATGCAACATATATTTCATATTTTTCATAGATGGGAATGTCAAAAGCTAACAAAGAAATCGGTTTAAGATCTTTTGTTCCTATAGTAGATTTCTTTTTAAAAGTTATGATAATTTTGTTTGAAATCTTATGAGAAGGGAATCTCTTCATCCTACGAATGAAAACATAATACAAGAAGGGTTTTAAAATTGGAGAACACATCCTTGTCAATAGAGGATAACACTTAAGGGAGTGCTTCATGACCTATTTATTCAAATTTCTTCTTTTTCCTTAAGTTGTTAAAAATGATGCATTTGTGCTTTATCATTACCTATCTATTTTAAGACAACTATTTCACAAGGATGATTAATTAAGTGATCTTTTTAATAGAATTTAAAACTGAATGTTAATTCCAAACTATTTAATTCATATCTAATAATTCAACTTTTGACATTTTCCCTAAATTTTTGTTTTTAAGCATGAATAAAAATCCAGTTTTAATTAGTTCTATTGTTTTGTTTTTAGTAGATGTATGCAACCCTTTGAGCATCCTTTTTAGCATCTCAAATTGTTTTCATGAGGCCATGTAAAACCTTAGGCATGAGAGAGTGGTTGATGAAACCTTCATATTCTTTTGCAACTTCTGTCAGCGAGGCCAAATCAACATGTTCAATGCTGGGATTTGATAGTCGTTTCCAAAATTCTAGTACCATTCTATTCCAATATTGCAAAATTGCGTTCATCTGGTACTATGGGAGGAGGTCTGCACTATTCTATAACTGAACCACAACTCTACACTCATTTGGTACTAATGGTCATCTCTGTGCTCATCTGGTACCAAAGGAGAAATCCTAGGTTCATCCGGTACTGAATAACATTCCTGTGTGCATCCGGTACTATGCTCATCCAGTATTGATGGTCGCTTGTGTGCTCATCTAGTAATAAAAAGAGGAGGTCTGCACTATTTCAGTATTGAACCACAACTCTACACTATTTTGATACTGAACCACAACAATGTGCTCATCCGGTACTCAGGTGATATGGTACTAGTAATAAGGTGTTGATAGCTCTTATCGCATATTCAAGTTTTGTTGCTCGATTTAAGAGTTTTAAGTACTAGGACATATAAAATCAACATTTTTCTCATTTTATTAAAGAAATTAGACTAATTATGTATCAAACATGTGGTTACTATCATACATCCTCATGTCCTCAATTATTGCACGCTCCCCACCTTGAACTTTTGCAATCCCTCGTATACATCTCCTCGTATACAAATCATTTATCTTGTCATGTTGTTTCTTCCCTCTACTTTGTTCCGGTACTGTAGAATTATGTTCCAATACTGCTTTATTCTAGTATTATAGAATTTTGTTCCAGTACCGTCTTGTTCTAGTACTATCTGTTCCGGTACTATAGAAACTTGCTCCATTACTTATCTGGTACTAATACCAAAGTGATATGATCTTTGTCATGTGTTTAAAATTGTTTTAACTTTAGGTAATTGGAGGTATGGGATAATATTTTCATGTTCTTTCTATCAATGATCATTTAAGTCTTGTGTTGAATTGTTATTACTCTCATGTGCATCTTCCTCCTAAATTTCTACACTCAACCCTAAATGAATCATCCTTGATATCATTTAGGAAGATATTTCCACATTTATCTCTATATGATAATGGGTGCACTTGTCTTATTACCTCATCATTTTGAAAAAGTGATTCCTAATTGAAATATCCATTGAAAAGTGGTGACACCATTATGTCTAATACTAACCTAGTTGATTCAACAAGTTCTTATCCAAGTTTATATTTACAAGTTTCTCTTGGGAGGTATTTATGAAAACCTCATGTGGTGGACCGCCGTTGCAAATCCTCAATGAAATTTCATGAGAACCCTAATAGGATTAACTAGAGGGACCTCTTAGTCATTATCCAAGATGTTCCATTATACATTGAATAGTTGAAATTTCAGTTGAATGTGGATGATGTCACCCTATACTCAACAGACATAGATAAACCACCTGTTGTCGGCACATATTGTGCATCAACTCTACTGATTATGAATCCCGATTGATACTTTATGTTTGGTAATATATTATGCAAATAATTGCACCAAGAGTGATGATTGTAGGTGTGTGTCTTAAGACTACATATGCTAATTTGAAATATAAGAGTAGGATCTGTATGTGAGAACACATAGTATGAAGTCATGCAACATAACATGCTAGAAAGAGGATGAAAAATTTGAATTGGGAAATCAACAAATAATCAACCACAACCTCATCCAAGAAATGCAATAGAAAATCAATTTGTGCAGCCAAATAGGATCATCAAGCACCTCCCTACCACCTTGAATTATGAATCTTTGTTACTGAAACTTATTACAGTGATATAATGTTTAACAATGGCTTACTAGTCTCATCACTATTCTTCTACATTTCCCTGCTCTGTCTTCCTCACCGTCTTCCTTCACATATGCATTGCGCTTTCCGTTCTTCTACCTTTTCTTCTCTATTTTTCATGTCCATTCAATGCACCTTTCCTCTTCTATGCATTTCAGCTGCTGCACTCTAGCTCCTTCTACACACATGAATCACTCCACACAACAACAACACTAATCTCTTCTTTGTTCCACATTCTTATAGTCTCTATGCTCCTTGTGCATGAAATATTCACCATGCCTCTGCATGCTCACACCACCCCAATCTTCTCCACATCGGAGAGTTTTCTCCACTTCACTCTTCCACAACTATCCAATCTCTTATGCGCCACATTCTCTCTTTGTTCAACATATTCTGCTCATTGTGAGTCCTCTACCTGATCATCATGGTAACTCTTCAGCTTCTCTGGTGGTTTCACCTACGCATCCATCATCACTGGGTGTTATTCTGAGATTCTTTAGTTTCTCTGGTACTTGAGACTCTATGTCTTCTCTGGCATAGTCGATCTTATACTTTCTGATTCAATTACAAACTTCAACGCTCATCCATCTTTCAATCACCTGTATCAATAATCCTCAATCCACTGGAAGTTTCCTTGAGACTCTTCATATTCTTTGGCGATCACACCCAGTTCTCTTCGAGTCCTCTGGCATAGATCATCATTTGTTTTAGCTGTTACACTGAGAAGCGCAAAAGTAGCCCTGCGATCTTGTTCAACTTCACTTGCACCGTTGGATTGAATTCATATAAAATTGCGTTTAGTTCGCCATTTTGCACTTCGACATTTCGAGATCCCCATGGTAAAGATTTTGTTACACTCCATGTCCCGATCCCCGAAACTACGAAATGGAGCTTATCTGAACTAGCTCCTTCCTTCATCTTCCGCTGATGTGACCAATGGCTGCGACCACATATTGAGCCAAAATGTGTTTCGCATTTCGGCATTTTGGGATTTCGGCACTCCTATGGTAGAGTCTCTTTATGCTCCATGTCCTAATATCTGAAGCTCCAAAATGGAGTCGGATCAATGGTCCACACTCTAAGTGATTCGACGGTACTGATCTCTTCGTGATTTTGTATATCGTAATTTCAGGGTTCACGAATTTGAGACTCCTATGGTAGGATTTCTTGACATCGACATTCCCCGATTTCTAAAATTCCGAAAGGTATTCGGATCAACGGTCCACAGAAGCCCCTAAGATGGATGGTTGACGGGATTTCGACGTTTCACATTTCACGATTTTTGGACTCCTGTGGTAGGAGTTCTTGACATCTCCATATCCCGATTTCTGAAACTCCAAAAGGGAGTCGGATCAATGGTCCACATAACCCCTTGAGATGGATGGTTGATGGGATTTTAGTGTTTCTCATTTCACAATTTTGGGACTCCTGTGGTAGGAGTTCTTGACATCTCCATCTCTCGATTTTCGAAACTCTGAAGTGATTGGACAGCTCACATAACCCCCTGAGATGGACGCGTGATGGGATTTCTTCATTTCGCATTTCGCGAATTCAACAGGTTAGGGAACCCCATTCCTTTGACTTCCCAGTCAACGAAAGGGCGATCTTTCGCCACATGTCCTATAGACCCAATGGTCCAGATCTTATCAAAAATTCATGGGCCTTTATCGTGTCTAATCAATGGTCCAGATCAATCCTTGATCTGACGGTTAGGAATATATTGTGAATTCACAAATCTTTGTTGTGCCTGATTCGGGATTTTCTACCTTGTGCTCTGTCCTTTCGCATTTCAGGATTTTGTTTCATGCAAGCATCGTTGCACTACTGGTGTTCCCACTTTCTCTTGTTCATCATTATCGAGTTGTGCTTGCTATCAATGACAAACAAATACTCTGCCTTCTGTTTGAAAAACATGCCAACACTAAACACCGAAGTATTAACCACTGTGTGTTTTCTGATATAAAATCTGTGATGGGATTTTGGGCAATTGTAGAATCTTAGCTATATTGTTGAATGACAGTGTTACTAATTGCAGTAGCAAATGTGCAATAAAACAAAATTCCATGTTACACTAGTCTGTGAATCGGAATAGGTTTAATAATTTCATTTTATGTATATCATTCTTTGTCGTGTTCTGACTACCGTCAATCCCTTTTCTTATTCTCACATATAAGTGAAGGTAAAACAAAAAAAAAGATGCATCAGGTGGCATCGACTATTACCACATGGACATTCGGATCGAGTTTAATTTCATAGAAGGTAAGTACAATTTTAGAAAGGATTACCATCACAATTTTGTACAGAGTCCCATCTACCACTAGCACTAAAACCTATCTTAATTAATTTGGCCATTGAAATTAACTCTCCAATTATAAAACTAGCCATACTAAATTTCAAAGAATTTTGATACCCTTGCAATTACCACCTCTAATGGATGTTTATTGAAATTTAGCCAAGAATGACCAACTGCAAGTGGATACTTATGGAATTAGTCTAACATAATAGGTTCTAGTAGATCTTTAGGGACATGTCAAATAGATTCGTAAAAGAGAGTAAATAGTCTAAAATTGATTGTTGTTATTTATACTCAAGTAATGCTAAGGTTGTTGTTTCAGGTAGATCTGCAGTGTCAAATAAAAGAAAACATGCCTACACTCAACATGTCCAATGCCTTTTGAGCATCCAATGAATAACCATTTAAAAATATGGAAAATATGCCAAGAAGATTCAAACAAGCTCAAGTTAACCACCAACCCAATTATATCTTGATCTAAAATAATCATCAACTTATTGCCCCAGGCAATTACCACAAAATTTGGTTTTTAGCACAAGTTCCAAATCTACCAAGAATCGAGCAACATGGAATTCAAATTCCGCGCACATACAAAAGGCAGTAAGGAATATCCCAATGGAGGATTATGGTTAATGGACTACAACTATTGGTGAAAGGGCAACAACCGAAGCTACAAGTGATAAAAATCCTGAGACAAAACTCAACTGCGGACCTTGAAGAAATGATGGCCATTTCCTAGCAAAAACCCAGCTCAAGCCAAGCACCTTACATCAACACGACGCAGTCAAGGACCAGCGCCCAAGTGCTTATCCCAAGTCGCAAGCGAGGAGTCCATAAGGTGTGCAATATCATATAACATACAAGCCCATGTGCCAATTCTCCAAGCCCATAGAACAAAGCCCAACGCACAAGGCAACAAAAGTCCCATTATCCAAGGAGGTGGAGAATCTGTGCCCAGAGCTTGCAGTCAACAGGAGTCCTGTTATCGAAGGAGGTGGAAAAAAAAAAACTGGGTCTGATGATGCATATGAACAGCGGGATGGCGATGAAAAACAACAGGGAAGTGAAGTTATTGACAAGGGAAACAATGGTAGCGATAAAAAAAAGGCCCAGAAAATAAATATAAACGATGTCAAAATTAAAATTCAACTAAACCCTGGGGTCTTGAAATAAAAAAATAAACAACTTGTAAAACTCTTCCTCTGCAAAAAAAAAAAATATGTCTGACAAACCACCAAAATCACCGTATAAACCGTCGACAATTGTCAGGAATAGGCCAAATAAGCTTATAAGCTAATCCTGAGAGGCCAAACTAGGAAATGGAGGAATTTTTGTCCAATTTCAAGATTGAATCAGCGATTTTCACCCTGGACTAAAACAATTTGGCTTAAAACTTCGTAGGGCAAGAGCGCGATAGAGGAGTTGTGCGTTGCACACACATAATTTTTTGTTTTTTTTAATAAATAAACAAAAAAAATCCTACGCACAAGGCAGAGTGCCCTACATGGCACTAAAGCACTGAGTCAAGAACCTACAACACAACACACATGTTAGTTACCAAAGCCACAAAATACAAGCCAACGACCAACGCCAGAAACCAAACACTTGACCACAAGGAGGAGAAGCCATGAGAGAAGGACATGGTGGCCAACCGTGTAACCAGAAACCTCGCAAGAAGAAAAGATGAGAAAAAGAGGAATTAGGGTTGCGATGATAAAGGTTAGGGTTTAGATAGGGGGGGCGCTGGAGGAAGCAAAGAGGGCACGTGGAATCCATGCGTGCCCGCACTTGTTTTTAAATTATTTTGATCTTTTTTTTATTACAAAAATTTATATATATATATATATATATAATTTTTTTGTGTGTGTTTGTTTAAATTTTTATCTTAGTGTAAAGTATAGTTTTTTTTTTTTTTTTTTACTGGGGGAATTGGCAACTTGCGATTCTCGTACTCACGTGACATGGGGTCGATCCCCGTTGGCTACCACTATAACCCCAGGTGCAACCACCCAGCCCGCAAGAATGGTGCACGAGTAAATCCGGGTGAGAATCAAACATGAGACTTCATTTTACAAATTTCCTTCCATTTACACGGCACTTGCCAATATGTATACACCTGTGCGGGCCTTAGTGTAAAGTATAGTTAATTGTTTTAAAGATAATTAATTAATTAATTAGTTGAATTAATTAATTATTTTCAAAACAGTATTTAATTTAGTGTAAAAATAATTTTAAAGTTAATTAGTTATATAAAAATAATAATAATAATAATTAAATTAATTGTTTATTTATTGTAAAGTTAATCTACATTAATGTTAATTAATTATTTTAGGGATTAGATTAAATTTTGTTGGAGTAGACGGGTTTTGAACCCACGACTACTCACCATAGTCCAAGCCTTGGAAAACAACCAAACACCAACGCGCCACACATGAGTCGTTATAAAATAAATTATTATACATAAATAAATTAATAGTCGTAAAATACTATCCCAAAGTCTAATCTCCAATTATCCATGTTAACCAAACACTAAGTTCCATGCCCTCAACCACCGAGCCAAGTGCCAAGTCCCTCCATTCCATTCCACCTGTCAAATCCAAGCACCAAGATTCAATGCATTGCCTCAGGCTCACTACATCATACGACCACAAGTCCAGAAATAATACATAACCACAACACACAAGTGCTAAGCTCCAATGCCCGAAGGCCACTCTACAATCCTCAAGACTCACACCTGCAGCCATCGAGACACACAATTCAACGCATTTCTACAATGCGCCAAGGAAATCCCATGAGTCAAGCATCGAAGGATAGCCTTAGACTCATTTCATCAACATTAGGTTGGAAGCCCCCTTAATTAGTTGTAAATGCAAATTATAAGGACTTAGAACAAGATAAGAGGGAGGAGGCTTCATGCGCACTAGGCAGGTAAGTTAGAGAAATTGGTGAGTATGGCGCAAATCTAGCGTAGCTACAAGGCGAGAGGAGTCAATAGTTTTCTTAGGCAAAGAAATCAAGCTTAGACACTTTAGGCTTAACCTAGCCACCTCCCCTAAAGAGGGTAACATCTGCTTATAGACAAGTAAAGAAAAACTTACGCCTAACCCTATTTTCTAGTTAAGTTGTGCAAATGTGAAACGTCCTTGAACTCACCTTGACAACTTTGGTTGATGCAAATTAAATCATACAGGATGGTTAGGACTCAAGGGAATCGAGGCAGAGGAGCATCGTCGTAGGCACCGCCAACACTGCTAGCACCATCGCCACCATCACTGGAACTAGCTCTCATACTACGCTCTTTGGAGGCCATAAATGAGACTTTAAAGGGGCGACAACTAATAGGGATCGAACTAGATCCCCCACCATATAGAATGTGTCATCCTGAAGCATCAAGGGATTCAGGGGGAGGACCTCCACCCAAAGACATCACTAGAGAACTGTAGAAGATCAAACTTCTGGAGTTTTCCAGGGGGCGCGCCAGTAAACGCGTGAAAGCATGGTTGGAAGGCATGACAAGGTGTTTTGACTTAAGGGACTATACGTCCACCTCAAAGGCGAAGATATCGATTTTTGAGTTAAGATATAGTGCCTTGAATTGGTGGGGCAACCTAGAGAGGCAACTGCACCTTACCCCAGATACAGTATCTTGGGAACTTTTCGAGGAGGGGCTCTGAAGGAAATATCTACTAGCTTACTATGAGGAACAACAGGTAGGAGTGTTTCATGCTCTAGTACAGGGAAATGAGACCATAGAAGAATATGAGATTAGATTTATGGAATTGGTCAAATATGTTTTGTATATGGATGATGACCAACGACAGGCAGAATTCTTTGTCTATAGGTTGAACCATATGATAAGGGCTATTGTGTGGATGTGGAAACTATCTTCAGTAGCAGAAGCTGTGGAAAATGCACTTTATGTGGAGGAACACATGAACTTAACCGGAGGTATGAGACCAACCTTTCCACATTGTCCTGGATTCGTAGGGAAGGCCCCTAGGACATTTCCCAAAGGAGGGGGCTCAAGGCCACCTCCATATGGTAACATAATCATACCAAGGATAGTAGCCACAGGGATTTCAATGGCAGCGAGTGCAACATCTCGTTCATCACTAACGATGCAGGTATGTCCATGGCCATCACAGGGAACAACTAGCAGGGGTAGGGGTTCCAGGGGAAAGAAGTCATTTCAGAGACAGTCATAGAATAATGCACAGGTTCAATATCCTGTTACCTATTGGGGATGTGGAAGACCCCATTACCAGCGTGACTGCCTAGAGTTACAATAAGGATTTGTGCATAGAAAATGAAAGGCCCCGATGGGAAGAGCAAGTAGTAACCACCAAATTTACGTAGTGGTTAATATTCGCCAGGTCGAACATCAATCCATGGTGGTGGAGTCATCAGGTATGCCAAATCATATCAATGTTAAGATTTTATTTGATTTTGGTGTGACAGATAGTTTCATTTCACCATCTGCATTAGAAAAGAGTGGGTTGGTAGCCTATGAGCACGATGACTTTAAACAAGTCGATATGGCTTCGGGGGAAAAACAAGTGGTAGGACCTAGTGTTGATAATTGTATAGTAGACCTGGGAGCATGTACTACCAGGTTGAAGGTATACGTCACTGCTCTTGGGGCGTACGACCTAATCATTGGAATGGATTGGTTAGAAGCTCATCGAGCTTTGGTAGATTGTTTCGCAAAAAGGGTGATTTGTGTTGACGATGAAGGAAGACCAGTAGAGATCCAAGGTGTACGGAGAAAGGTGTCATTATGCTTTATCTCAAATATGAAGGTTAAGTGATGGTTGAGGCAAGAGTGCCAACTATATGTAATGGAATCAGTGAATGAAAGGAAGGGACCCTTATTGGATCAGTACCCGATATTGTTATAATTTAAGGATGTTTTTCCGAACGAGTTACTAGGGCTACCTCCTGAGAGGGAGCTTGATTTTACTATTGAGCTAAAACCTGATGCAGAACCAATTTCCAAGACTCTGTATCAGATGACAGTGCCGGAACTTTGTGAGTTGCAAATACACTTGAAAGAGTTACTAGACTTAGGGCTAATAAGGCCAAGTGTCTCACCTTGGGGTGCACCAGTAATTTTGTAAAGAAGAAGGATGGATCCTTACGACTGTGTATATATTACAGGGACTTGAACCATGCTATAGTGAAAAATAGGTAGTCGATGCCGCAAATAGATGACCTCTTCGATCAAATGAAAGGAGCAACAATATTCTCAAATATTGATTTGCGATCAGGGTATCACCTGTTAAGGATTAAGGAAGGCAATATTCCTAAAACTGCCTTTTGAACTCGGTTTGGGAATTACGAGTTTGTCGTAGTACCTTTTGGATTGACCAATGTGGTAGCAGTATTCATGAGCCTCATGAACGACATTTTCTGGAAGTACTTAGACCATTTTGTACAAGTCTCTCTAGATGACATCCTCATCTATTCCAAAAATGAAAGAGAACGTGAGGAACACTTACGAGTGGTGTTGTCCTTCCTTAGAGAGAACAAATTGTATGGGAAGTTGTCAAAGTGTTCCTTCTTTCAGAAAGAGATCCAATATTTAGGTCATATCATTTCCGGTGAAGGAATCTTTGTGGACCCAGAAAAGGTAAAGGCCATTATGGAGTGGCCAATGCTGAAAAATGCCCATGAGGTGAGAAGCTTCATGGGGCTAGGAGGTTATTATCAGTGATTTGTGGAAGGATTCTCTAAAATAGAGAAACCCATCACCACTTTGCAGTGCAAGGGGGTCAGGTATGAATGGACAAAAGAATGTGATAGTGCATTCATTGAGCTTAAGAGGTTACTAACTAGTGCGCCAATTCTACGAGTGTCGGATATGGAAAAGGACTTCACAGTCTGCACGGATGCCTCGAAGCAAGGGTTGGGGGCTGTGCTAATGTAGGATGGAGGAGCGATAGATTATGTGTCAAGGAAGTTGAAGAAACATAAAGAGCTATATCCGACTCATGATTTAGAGTTGGTAGTTGTAATGCTATCTCTAAAACTTTGGAGGCACTATCTTGTGGGGTGAAACTTCGAGCTCAAAATGGACCATCAAAGTTTAAAACATATCTTCACTCAAAGGGATATGAGTGCCAGGAAAAGGTGATGGAATGAGCTTATGAGTGAGTACAATTTTGGTATTTCGTACATCAAGGGGAAGGAAAATGTGGTCGCATATGCCTTGAGTAGGAGACCACATGTCTTCTCCTTGGTAGCTTTAAAAGTCAATCTGAGGGAACGTGTGTTGACACAACTCCAAGAAGATAGTTGTTATTTAAAGGTTACTTCAAACCTCTAGAGTGGGAGGCAGTTAGATCCAAAGTATGAAAGATATAGTTTGGAAGAAGACAGACTATTGAGATATCAAGTAAGGATGTACATCCCTGAAGATGGGGATATTCGAAGCATCATACTAAAGGAAGCCCATAGAGCACTTTATTGTGCGCATCTGGGTGTGAAGAAGATGCACACATACATGAGGAAGCTTTTCTTCTGGGTAGGCATGAAGCACGATGTAGTCCATTTCGTCGCCAAGTGCCTAGAGTGTCAACAAGTGAAAACTGACCACCATCACCTGGCAAGCCTCCTACAACCACATGTTCCTATGTCCAAGTGGGAAGTCATCTCTATGGATTTTGTTGTGGAGTTTCCGCTCACATCTCATAGACACAATGCTATTCTTGTGATAGTGGATAAGTTAAACAAGAGTGCTCACTTTATTCTAGTTAGAGACACTTACAATGTCATTGATGTGGCATGTGTGTTTGTAAGTGAGGTTATCCATTTGCATGGGATACCTAAGAAGATCATTTCAGATAGGGACTCCAGATTCACTTCTAGGTTTTGGACAAGTTTGCATTTAGCATTGGGGACTCAGTTGAACTTAAGCATAGCTTATTATCCTGAAACAGATGGGAAAAATGAGAGAGTAAATCAAGTCATGGAAGAAATTCTCAGGATGTATGTCATGGATAATCAAAACTAGTGGGAGAAGTACCTACCTTTGGTAGAGTTTTCCTACAATAACAATTTTCATAGCTCCATCGGAATGCCACCCTACGAAGCTCTGTATGGAAGACCATGCAGAACACCATTGAGTTGGGATAGACTATAAGACCGAGTAACAGTTGGGCCAGAATTGATTCAAGAGATGGAGGAATAGGTGATTCAAATTAGGCAGAGACTAAAGGAAGCATAGGATAGGCAGAAAAGTTATGCAGATGCACAGGACCGACCGAAGTTATGAAGTGGGAGACCAGGTTTTCATTCGTATCAGGCCTAATAAGAGTACCATATGGTTTGGGAAGGGGACAAAGTTGTCACCTCAATTTATAGGAC
>JZKD02S1045631.1:953261-974074 GCA_000966675.3 Picea glauca | reverse complement strand
TGATTGATTAATTAACTAATTAATTGATTACTTAACACATTCAATGGCTTGGGTAATAAATTAAATGGATTAATAACTTTAATTTATTATAAAACTTTACGTATGTGGGGGGGGGGAAAGAAGCATTAAGTGGAAAGATAAGGTAATAAAGGAATCATATAAGGTAATAAAGGAATGGGATAAGGTAATAATGGGGAGGATACGGTAATTAATGGAGGATAGGGAGCCGGTGAATGGGGTGATATATGATTGGGAAGAGTCTGATGGGAGATGATTATGAAAATTTGGGGGGAGGAGCATTATTTGGAAGAGGTCTATATTTCTGTTGGATATCTTTTGGTTTTGAGGAGTTTGGTCTTGGAGTTTTGGTGAACCATTGCAAGGGGCACTAGGTTGTTGGGGTTTAGGATTCCTTACGGTATCCTAGAGCTAGGGAGCCGTACAGGATGCTCCTAGCTAGCTAGGTGGTTAGTCAGTTTGGGCAGGGTTTGGTAATAGCAGCAGGCTGGGCAAAGCAGTAGAAAGGACAATCAGATATTGGGATAACAGCATCAGCCAGAGGTATCTATATTCTGTTATGTAATGTATCTATATTCTGTTATGTAATTTATTAGATTGTTGTTCATAAATTAATTTATGCTGCTTATAGGCTGAAATAAATTACTTATTGCCTATGCTGGATAATCTCTATGTTTAATTGTATGAAATTTTACCAGGCTTAAGTAATTTCCGGTTCATACAACATGTATCGAAAAATATTCCCTCATAGCTCCATTTTGCATGCATAAGATCTAGATTTTTGAATTCCAGTGACAATCAATGGTTACGATTAAAATTCATTTAGAGTCTAAAGGAGACCGTTCAGAGTGTTAACTTCGACCATCCAAACTTATAACTTGAATAATGTTGCATGAAACATATATGACTATTCACTCAGGGAAAATATTGACGGCTCGAGAGAGTTTCTCTTTGGCAATCTGCTCGAGATTTAAGCTTGTGAAACATTGCAAAGTAATAATCTTGTGGTTCTGATGTTGGTTTCTTAGAAGGAAAAGGGGCTTATCTTCAAAAGAGCATGCATAATTCACTAAAAAATTTAGTTGCGAACAACATTGCTATGTGAAAGAAGAAGATAAGGATTTTGTCTAAGGAAACAAAGGAACATTCTCAAACTGAGGAACTGAAATAAATTTATGTATTGTGGTACGGTAGCCATAGGGTCATCAACTTCTGAGAATGAATGAAGGTCGTCAATCAAGTAGAGAGTGAGATGAAATCCCAACCATTCATTGGGGGAGTGTTGTTTGAGTGATTTTTTATATTAGGAGTAGATTTGCTTCAATGGAGGACTCTAACAATGAAGAGTATGAATGCCAAGGAAGATGAAGCTCTGATGTATTTGTCGAAGTATGTGATTGGAAGGCTGGGAAGAAGAGTCAGGAAAAATTCCGACGATGATGAGGATAGGTGGTGGGAGCCACATCAGCGTTATCACCACGTCATATGACACAAGAGAGTGTGAGTCGCGCGTATGCCATGTGGCAGTGGAGAGAAAAGGTGAGATTTAGCTTAATAAAATTTTAGGAGGCCATAAATTTCAATCAATAACTCGGACTTAAGAATGTTTACATTCGTTGGAAATATATCAATGGGAAAAATCCAACTATGAAATTTGGTTAGAGGAAATAATAGAGGAAAAGAAGGAAAAAACCCAATAGGTCTTGGGCCTAGGTTTAGAGAGAGAGGGAAGCCCAAAAAAATAATCTATTAGGGATCAATCTGAAGAGGTTTGGGGACAATTCTATAGGAAAGGTGGATCCAATAGCCTTGGAATCTCAGGACCTCGTGGAGAGACGAAAAGGAGAATCTCGGTAAGGATCAAATTCAAGGTTCTAAAAAAGGATCAACATATTTCTCACATGCCTCTCAATGTTGGAGCGGTCATGTGAACAAAGTGGCTCTGCAAACCTTATCCTGCAAAACAAAAGAGTGATATCAGCCATGGAATCAAGGAAGAATATCTAATACAATAAATAATGTATTCCCTGCCTTTAAACCAACTTATGAGAGAGTGTTAGGTTTATTGAAAAATAACGTGATTGTTGAGTCTCCATTTTGACACTTCTAATGCCCTATATTAACCTCTATCTGAGCCTATTCTATCGATGCTAGGAAGTATATACTTTAATATTTCCTCCATAAATACACTTGATGACCTTTTTCATGTTCATAAGAGGTAAATTAGGATTAAAGCATGATTTGATTTATTTTTCTTGAGTTTATTCGGTTAAATGTTTGATTTTGGATGATTCTAATTGTTTGACTCTTAAGAAGCATTCATCTGGTATGGATGGTATCCTATTTTCTCATTCAGTATCAAAGGAGTAGGTCTGTTCTATTCTGTTACCAACACCTGTACTAATCCGGTACTCATGGCTACAACTGTGCTAATCCGATACTAAAACCCTATCTACAAGATTCTGGTACCAACATTCTGGTACTGGATTTTCACCTCAATTTCCGAGCATATAACGCTAAATTGAAAAATTTGGGGACATGGGGTTTGTCCATATTTGTTTTTTCATGTGGAATTGTGGGTCATAATATCAATAAATCACACGTGTGGACCTCCAGCTCAGGGGGAACAATCCATCCTAAATATTTTCCAATTTTCCAGAAATTCAAAGATCATGCCCAGATTCGTGGGAAATGCAATTCCTTGACTAGCTAAATGGTTGTAATCGACCTCCATTGATGGAAAATGGTTTTCATTTGGATTGGATTGTCTAGATACAAATTTTTAATGTAAAAATCATATAAATTGAGTGTTTGCTCTAAGCCAAAGGAGAGGAATTAGTATGTTGCAAATTGGATTTTTGAAAAAACTCTTTTTGTAAATTTATTTGCTGAAGATCAATGGAAGTTTGAATTCAATGATCCTGTGTATCTCTTAGCATTTAGAATCTGCTGATATAAAATATTCCATGTTGGCATCGGCAAGGGCCACCGATCTAGCTTGGTAAGCTCATTGTAAATTATTAGTATAGATTTATATTTTCCATACTTGTTGTTTTGATTTCATTTTTTATTTCACTATTTGAATTGATTGCAAAGTGTGCTAGCACAGGAATAGTTGGGGGACCATCATTTGCATTAAATAAGCCATCAAATGGAACATCTCATTAAGACTTATGTTTCATGTGTAGAAATGAAGTAATTTTCCAGAATTGCAAGATTGTAAGATTGTACTAAATTTATGTTTGTGATGCATTAATTGATTTTGAAGAATGTGCATAATTAGATAAGAATTTATTGCAAGTTTGAAGTGATTTGTTATAGGAAATGAGATCATACTTCATCTCTCACCTTCATGCACCATATAATGAAGCCTCTCAATTATATTGACTATTTTCTGTACTACATAGTTTTGAATGAAGTGAATAGAGTTATGAATTCTTTTTGTCTAAGAGTGAATTGTTGATTACTGTTTTCAATTGCTATAGTAAACAAGATCTGAGTTCATCTCTTCATTTCTTGAGCCCCTAATGAACAAAATTGTCACCTAAGGAAGAACCTTTTGAGTCACTGTTTTCTTGAGAAGTTTTGTTATCAGTTTTCTCTTCTAAGTTTGAAGTTGCGTGAAGCATTTAGATATCCTAAAACAAAGTGTTAACTATTGTTAGTTTAGTTTCTCTAGGAGATAAAATCAAAGTTCATATTTTCCTTTCATCAGCCATCAATGAACAGGTCCATCACCTAAGCAAGAACTTTAGATCATATGCTTGTTTATGAGTTTTTCTTTCTAATTTCTAAATTGTTTGAAGAGTGTTATCTTTAAGTGTGAAAATAGAGTATTGGTTTTAGATGGTTTTCTTGATTGAGATATACTCATCAAACATAGATAAACCACCTGTTGTCGGCACATATAGTGCATCAAATCTACTGATTACGAATCCTGGTTGATAATTTATGTTTGGTAATATATTATGCAAATAATTGCACCAACATTTTGGTGCCGTTGTCGAGGAGTTGTAAACGGTAATATGTAGTATTTGGATTAGATGTATTTAATAGTTTTGGATTGGTTTTATGGATGAACTAAGGGTGGAGAGAAGATGGCAAGACATGCGGGAAGAGCCCACACATCCACTTTGGTGGGGTTGCTCCAAAGTTAGTTTGTCCTCTCTTCTTTTAATGCAATTGTGTTTTTCCTTCTTTTATGCAAACTTGTGTTTTCATGATGGGCTAACTTGTGCGAACCGATAACCTGGTGACAAAAGGGTCCCGCTAATTCAAGGAGTTCAAGTTTGGTGTATTTTATTTTTGCAAATAGTTTTCATTTATTTGTTTTAATATTCAAATATTTGATGATAAATCATTTTTTGGGTGTTGTAAGAACCCTTGAGTACTAAGTTGTATTGCAAGATAGGGATCATCAACCAGCTAGAGTAATTCAAGGATGATCAAGAGCTTGAAGAATGTTCCTCCAAGAACTTTCCCACATTCTAGAAGCAGCTGGGATATCCACCTCTCAGGAAGAGCATATCTTGACAACAGTCAAGAATTTAGTTGTCTCTCCACAAGAATATCTAGAAGTCCCTTCGGATTCCTATTGTCAATTTGTTGAGGAGACTCAAGAATCATGGATATAATGCAATGGAGAGAAACATTTTGAACCTAATATCGAGGAGTTCTTAGCATGCCTCTCAACAGATCCTGTATGTACCCCAAATACCAATCATCTTGAAGAAGATAATTTGTGTAGTATGGAAAAGGAGGACATGTTGTGCTACCTAAAGAATACCTTGATCCTATTGAAAGATGGTTTCAATTAGTTATTAGGTCACACCACTCTTTTATTTTTCATTATTGCTTGATCTCATCATCAAAGCAGTTGGTCCTTCATACTCTGGTATGCATTAAATTTTATCTTTTAAACCCGAGTATGGATATATTTCTAACCCTGTTATGCACAAGGCTTCACTGGAAGTATTCTTATACTTGAAGGACATTTTCTTTTGTTAAATTAGAGTAGGATAGGTAAATAAATAAATAAATGTTGCACATAAGTTCAATGCAACATATATTTCATATTTTTCATAGATGGGAATGTCAAAATCTAACAAAGAAATTGGTTTAAGATCTTTTGTTCCTATAGTAGATTTCTTTTTAAAAGTTATGATAATTTTGTTTGAAATCTTATGAGAAGGGAATCTCTTCATACTACGAATGAAAAAATAATACAGGAAGGGTTTTAAAATTGGAGAACACATCCTTGTCAACAGAGGATAACACTTAAGGGAGTGCTTCATGACCTATTTCTTCAAATTTCTTCTTTTTCCTTAAGTTGTTAAAAATGATGCATTTGTGCTTTATCATTACCTATGTATTTTAAGACAACTATTTCACAAGGATGATTAATTAAGTGATATTTTTAATAGAAGTTAAAATTGAATGTTAATTCCAAACTATTTAATTCATAGCTAATAATTCAACTTTTGACATTTTCCCTAAATTTTTTGTTTTTAAGCATGAATAAAAATCCAGTTTTAATTAGTTCTATTGGTTTATTTTTAGCAGATGTATGCAACCCTCTGAGTAGCATTTTTAGCATCTCACATTGTTTTCATGAGGCCATGCAAAACCTTAGGCCTGAGAGAGTGGTTGATGAAATCTTCATATTCTTTTGCAACTTCTGTCAACGAGGCCAAATCAACATGTTCAGTGCTGGGATTTGATAGTCATTTCCAAAATTCTAGTACCATTCTATTCCAATATTACAAAATTGTGTTCATATGGTACTATGGGAGGGGATATGCACTATTCTGGAAATGAACCACAACTCTACACTATTCTGGTACTAATGTTCATCTTTTTGCTCATCCGGTACCAAAGGAGAAAGCATGGGTTCATCCGGTACTGAACAACATTCCTGTGCGCATCCGGTACTATGCTCATCCAGTATCGATGGTCGCTTGTGTGCTCATCTAGTACTAAAAGGAGGGGGTCTACACTATTTCAGTATTGAAACACAACTCTACACTATTCTGGTACTGAACCAGAACAATGTGCTCATCCGATACTCAGGTGATCTGGTAATAGTAATAAGGTGTTGATAGCTCTTATCGCATATTCAAGTTTTGTTGCTCGATTTAAGAGTTTTAAGTACTAGGACATATAAACTCAACATTTTTCTCATTTTATTAAAGAAATTAGACTAATTATGTATTAAACATGTGGTTACTATCATACATCCTCATGTCCTCAATTATTACATGCTCGCCACCTTGAACTTTTGCAAGCCTTCATATACATCTCCTCGTATAGAAATCATTCATCTTGTCACGTTGTTTCTTCCCTCTGCTTTGTTCTAGTACTGTAGAATTATGTTCCAGTACTTCTTTGTTCCAGTACTATAGAATTTTGTTCCAGTACCGTCTTGTTCCAATACTATCTATTCCGTTACTGCAGAAACTTGCTCCATTACTTATCTAGTACTAATACCAAAGTGATATGATCTTTGTCATGTGTTTAAAATTGTTTTAAGATTAGGTAATTGGAGGTATGGGATAATATTTTCATGTTCTTTCTATCAATGATCATTTAAGTCTTGTGTTGAATTGTTATTACTCTCATGTTCATCTTCCTCCCAAATTTCTACACTAAACCCTAAATGAATCATCCTTGATATAATTTAAGAAGATATTTCCACATTTATCTCTATATGATAATGGGTGCACTTGTCTTATTACATTATCATTTTGAATAAGTGATTGCTAACTGAAATATCCATTGAAAAGTGGTAACACCATTATGTCTAATACTAACCTAGTTGATTCAACAAATTCTTATCCAAGTTTATATTTACAAGCTTCTCTTGGGAGGTATTTATGAAAACCTCATGTGGTGGACTGCCCTTGCAAATACTCAATGAAATTCATGAGAACCCTAATAGGATTAACTAGAGGGACCTCTTAGTCATTATCTGATATGTTCCGTTATACATTGAATAGTTGAAATTTTAGTTGAATGTGGATGATGTCACCCTTGGGATAATTGAAAATAATTGATTATGTGCCTAATAACTGTAAAAAATGCGCGTACCACCTGTCTTCCTTATCCTCTAAAACCAAAAATGAACAATATACATCATTAAAAATATTTTGAGTAATATATTAAAAAGGAAGTTTCAAGAAGTACAAGTAAACCCGTCGGGGTAATGAACAAGCCTGCTGGCAATGGGGCCATGCTTGTATGGTACTAAGGTAAACCCGTCGGGGTACTGAACAGGCCTGCTGGGAGTGGGGCTATGTCGGATAAAGGGAGTTGAAGAACATAAAGTGGCACACTTAAAAATAAACAAAAACCCTTGGGTCTCATTATAAAGCATTATTAAATCAAGGCTAGGATATGACCTTTATATCTCTCGGATGATGTTCTTAAGAACCTTCAAGTATCCACTTTAGAGTTCTATATTTAAAATAAATAGGTTTGCATGAGAAGTGGGACCCTCGGTATGCATAATTCACCTTACCTAAGCAAGAAGAGCTTCATCTCTGAAAACTTGGATAAGAAACGAGTTAATCATCTTGGGATGTATTCTTTATGTGTTCCTCTCTTCAAATGAGATCTAAATTATGCTTAGATCACTTTTGTTTTAAAGGTAATCTAGCCAGGGGGGCCTATTAGTCAAATTCATTATGAAAACTCTTGGTCACTATCCTATAATCATATTAAAGTCACATCTAGCCCTTTATCCTAACTATGATCCACAATAGATTGGATAATACTTAACATCAAATCACTAACATATCTAATCTATTACTCATGATTCCACTTTTCCATCATAACTACTTTTCCATGGGTAAGAAGTGTGAAGCATGGGCTAGGAATTTTATATTGTATAACAGGAACTTAGGAGTTGAAGAAGGTTGGAACGTGAGGAGTACCATCAATTTTGAAATTTTGAAGATCATTGTTGCATGAGGACATGCAATGACTTAAACATGGGGGAATGTTGAGTCTCCATTTTGACACTTCTAATGCCCTATATTACCCTCTATATGAGCCTATTATACCAATGATATGAATATATACTTGACTGTTTCCTCCATAAATACACTTGATTACCTTGTTCATGTGCATAATAGGTAACTTATGATTAAAGCATGATTTATTTAGTTTTTCTTGAGTTTATTCGGTTAAATTTTTTATTTTGCATGATCTTAATCGTTTGAATCTTAAGCAACATTCATCTGATACTGAAGGTTGCCTCTTTTCTCATTCAGTACCAAAGGATTAGGTCTGGGCTATTCCAGTACCATCACTTGTGCTAATCAGGTACTCGTGGCTACAACTGTGCTAATCTGGTACTAAAACGCTATCTACAGGATTCTGGTATGAACATTCTAGTATTGGATTTTCACCTCGATTTCCGGCAATATAACTCTGAATATACAAATTTGGGGACATGGGTTTTGTCTAGAACTGTGTTTTCATGCATAATAGTGAACCATAATCTCCATATATCACACATGTGGACTTTCATATCAGGCGAAACGATCCATCCTAAATCTTTGCCAATTTTCCAAAAATTCTAAGATCATGCCCAGATTCATGGGAAATGCATTCCTTTGATTAGTTAAATGGTTGTAATTGACCTCCATTGATGGAAAATGGTTTTGATTTGGATTTTATTGTCTAGATACAAATTTGTAATGTAAAAATCATATAAATTGAGTGTTGGCTCTAAGCCAAAGGAGAGGAATTAATATGTTGCAAATTGGATTTTTGAACCAATTCTTTTTGTAAATTTATTTGTTGAAGATCAATGTAAGTTTGAATTCAATGATCTAGTGTGTCTCTTAGAATTTAGAATCTACTGATATAAAATCTTCCATGTTGGCATCGACAAGGGCCACTGATCCATCTTGGTAAGCTCATTGTAAATTATTAGTATAGATTTATATTTTTTGTACTTCTTGTTTTGATTTCATTTTTGATTTCATTATTAGAATTGATTGCAAAGTGTGGCAGCACAAGAACAGTTGGGAGTCCATCATTCGCATTAAATAAGCCATCAAATGGAACATCTCATTATGACTTATTTTTCCTGTGTATAAATGAAGTAATTTTCCAGAATTGCAAGATTGTAAGATTGTATTAAATTTATGTTTGTGATGCATCAATTGATTTTGCAGAGTGTGCAGAATTGGATAAGAATTTATTGCAAGTTTGAAGTGAGTTGTTACAAGAAATGAGATCAAACTTCATCTCTCACCTTCATGCACCATATAATGAATCCTCTCAATTATATTGACTATTTTTTGTACTACACAGGTTTGATTGGAGAGAATAGAGTTATGATTTCTTTTTGTCTAAGAGTGAATTGTTGATTACTATTTTCAATTGCGACAAGGAACAAGATATTAGTTAATCTCTTCGTTTCATGAGACCCTAATGAACATACTTGTCACCTAAGGAAGAACCTTTTGATTCACTGTTTGCTTGAGAAGTTTTGTTATCAGTTTTCTCTTCTAAGTTTGAAGTTGTGTGAAGCATTTAGATATCCTGAAACAGAGTGTTAATTGATGTTAGTTTAGTTTCTCTAAGAGATAGAATCAAATTTCATATTTTCCTTTCATGAGCCATCAATGAACAGGTCCATCACCTAAGAAAGAACTTTACATCATATGCTTGTTTATGAGTTTTTCTTTCTAATTTCTGAATTGTGTGAAGAGTGTTATCTTTAAGTGTGAAAACATGGTATTAGTTTTAGATGGTTTTATTGATTGAGCTATACTCATCAGACATAGATAAACCATGTGTTGTCGGCACATATAGTGCATCAACTCTACTGATTACAAATCCCGATTGATAATTTATGTTTGGTAATATATTATACAAATAATTTCACCAAGAGTGATGATTGTAGGTGTGTGTCTTAAGACTACATATGCTAATTCGAAATATAAGAGTAGGATCTGTATGTGAGAACACATAGTATGAAGTCATGCAACATAACATGCTAGAAAGAGGATGAAAATTTTGAATTGGGAAATCAACAAATAATCAACCACAACCTCATCCAAGACATGCAATAGAAAATCAATCTGTGCAGCCAAATAGGATCATCAAGCACTTCAGAATCAACAAAAGGTCCAAATACAACATGTCAAGTCCATCATACAAATGTCAACAAATATACAGTGCAATAAGAATTATGAAGACATTTGAAATCATCAGATTGGGAACGATAGTCAACACCCATCAAAGACAATCATCCATCAAGATAAAACCCCCAACTCCTTCAAAGTAGGTAGAGGGATAGCATTAGCTTCAAGAGGTAGAGGATTAGGCAATAGGGTTGAAATTTTAGTAGGGGGGGCCTTTCCTTTCGCTTGTAAAAGCAAAATTAAAGGTGGGTTTTTGCGGCCACAACAAAACCACTAATTGCTTATGGATTTAGCAGTTAGAAATATTTTCCACCATAAGATATTCGTTAATTTGTAAGGCAAGTATTTATAATCACTTTAGAAAAAAAATCAAGGGATTAATACACATAAAATTCATACACTTTGAACTTCATATATTCATCAACATGAAATGCAGAAACAATGAGATTCAAAAAAAAAATGCCATGAAATATATATATATATATATATATATATATTAAAAATCCACTAAATTGTACATTTTTTACAAAATGTCACCTCGTTCACAATATAAAAATAAACAAAAAGTACCCTAACATAAAAAACATCCATATGGTGGCCTAGATACAAAATGGCAATAGTTAGTCAATCATTGACCACTGCCACCATCACCACACTTAGGAGCATCCTGAAAATCTATATTTCTTCTATTTCTCAAGGAAGCACCTCGAGCGGTTCTAGGAATGGGTGTGCTTCGACACTCTATAGACTGCACAAAGAAAAAACATTGTTATAAGTATTTTTCCTCAATGAATTAATAGACATACAAAATGATACTTTGTAATTTAACCTAAGAAAACTCACCACATATGTTACTATCAATTGTGAGGGTGTTACCCTCCTCCGTGAACCGAATCTCTTTGTGATTCCACCCTATATCAATTACAAGGATCAATTCAAGAAAATTAAACAAATATGCGTAAAATCAAATTCATGATACACAAAAAATGATCATCAACACATTATATCACCATGAATACTTCGGCCTCAGTGGAGATTCATTGGAATATGGAGAAATAGGTTGTAAAACTTGCTCCATGGAAACCTCTATTGTGGCATCCTCGGTGGATGGGGCTGATGGAAATGGTGGTGGGGGTGGCTAGCATACAGGTTCATCCATTGTGGATGAATGTGATGGAAGAGGTGGTGCAGATGGGTGGCCTGCGTGTGAGTCCACTGATTATGCGTGCAATAATATATATGTTGGGGGTCGGCTGCAATAGAACCCCACAGGCTGTGCAAGTGATTGAAACTCCCTAAGCATGGAGAAAGGTAACCCAAACAAATCCCAGGTGCCTAGGGAGTGCAATAGTACTATAACTAGAAAATATGTAGGAGCCTACATACAGATTAATAATATTGAACTATTAGTACCAAATAGTAAAATTCAAAAACATAAACACAAAAAATTTGAGAATTATACGATATTTAACTCTACACATAATACTTGTGATGCAAGTGATTTTTCCATCCTAGATGGAAATTCCCTGACATCACCTAGTCCCAAATCCTATAGAAACACAAGAACATTAAAAATTTGAGGATGCCATAAAATAAAGAAATGACTATGGTCAATTTATTAAATGTGACACATACATGTGTGTGGGGTGCGCCTAATGAACACGCTGCCTCTATTGTTGCAGCAATGGTGGGGATAGGCACTGATGCATCCATCGACGTAGAGGGTCTACTTCTTGGACGTAACAACTACAAAACAACATACAATAAGAAATCTATATAAATACATGGAATACAAAATAAATATATAATGATGAAAAACATAGAGAGGGTTAAGATATTAACCTCCTCCATGAAGTTATGTTGTCCAATGGGATCTATAGGCCCATATCATGTCTTCTCTCTACTCGAGCATCTATGAGCTTCACATGGATGAATTTTATGTCTATGTTCCCTCTCCTCACTGTACGATGTTGTGCATGTTGAAGATCTAACCCCTCTATCAATGTCACTAACATGCACCTCCTATCGATATAGTGCAACAAAGATATTGTGTTTCACTAGGCTATGATTCAAAGATGAAATGGCTAGTTGTACCTATTGTAATCTCTCTACAAAAGGAGGATGTTGGGTAGGGGGGTCAGGCCTTCACCTAGGGGGATGATGACCTAACATGGGATCATGCCTGACATTCTCTCGATCCCGTGTGAAACCTTGACCCACCCACTAGAAGTCAACCATGTTAAAGTAGTTGACATACTTACCCAAAATAAACTCAACCCATAATTTTCTTAGAAAATATAAGGGCACCTCCTTGTTATTACATGGAGGTTTATCATATACCATATACCAACTATCCATCCATTTTTTACTAATCTAGAGATGGATGTACCAATCAATGGAGATGTGTTTCTTGGTCAATGGTAGTTCTTTTCCATTTCTAGGATCCCTAAAAATAAACAATATATGTTGTTTTGAAATGTCCAAGTCTCTGACTTGGTTTTTGTCCAAACCAATGCTATAGTACTCATACATTCTTGCCCTATAATAAAAAATAGAGGCCAATTTCCCTTGGTAACTTGTAATGGAATTCACAATGATGTCCAAATAAGTGGTCAAGGAGACTCTACTAGGCTCTCTAGGGTCCCTTAATTATTCCTCAAGGGTTTTTAATATAACCAACCCCTCATCAATTTGAGTGTTTACATTGGGTGGTTGTGGTGGGTTGGGGTTTTTATCTCCTTAGTTTTCTTCTGAGTGGTTTACATTGTTTTCGAGTTACATTTTATTATATAGGATATAATTTAATAAGCCATGGAATGTAAATTACACTGGTTTTTTAATTAAAATAGAAAATTACAAATTTACTTAATTTAGATTCTTGGGAGCAAAAGACTAAATTGGAAATGACTAAATTGAGAGAAAAATAAGAGAAATCAAACATACTTGGCTTGAATGGGACAAGGTGGCAAGATCATCACCTTAATTCTCCTCTCTATCTCCTCCCTATTTGCTCAATGAGGGTAAAATCACGAGCATGATTTGTGCAAATGAGGACAAATCATGCTCCTGTCCCTTTAAAAAATGTTTAGCAAAGGAACATGAGAGAATTCCTAGGAACGCATACATTCTTTTAGGAACATGCACGTGTTCCTGCCACTAAAACTACATAGAAATATGAGTGTAGGTTTGGACACTTCCAAACCTATATGGTTAGGAATGTGTGCATGTTTCTAAGAACATACACGCGTTCATGTTGACCCCCTTGCCACTTTTTCGGCCACCAACTTCGTGCACACATCCTGACACAACAAACATAAAATTTAGCAATAAGATAATAAATATACCATCAACACAATGGTTATAATCACTTCTTGTAAAAATTTTCTCACTATGAAGGAATCAAACATCTTGTACCATTTTTTTGGCATGCTTCGATCCATACAAAGATTGTTGAGTTTGCAAGCAAATATTTTGTTGCAATCCTGAACTAACCTTTCTGGTTGTTCCATATACATATCCTTATCCAAAAAATCCATGTAAAACAATTTTAACATCTAGATGTACTAACTCAAGATCAAGTAACACAACTAGTGCTAACACAACATGAATAGAAACAATATTTTAAAAATTGGTGACAAACTTTCATGGAAGTCAATACCTTCCAAATACCCTTATGCTACTAGTCATGCTTTGAACTTTTCATATTTTACTATGTTTTATTTTATAAAAGGAGATTCATCAAACACTGCATCTCTGTCCATGATGATTTTGTGGGAAGTAGGATCCCACAATCTGCATCCCTTAACATCATCACCATATAAAATATCTACCTGTTTAATCTAGGTACTACTTAGAATGTTGATAAAAAATATAAGCATCACAACCAATAATTTAACATTCGAGTAATCACCGGATGACTTTCTCATACCTCTTCTAGAATATTCTAAGATTTTGTAACCGATGGTGACCGAGTTACCATAAAGCACAATCGCTTCTTCCCATAACTCTTGCTGCAACTTGGCATTACTAAGCATTCCCCCTTGATCCCATCTTCCTTGGAAATCCAAATTCTATAATGTGATCTGACTTCATCATATATTCTTAAACACTTGATTGACCTGCCAATGTTCATTTCACTACAAATATCTAAACACATCATAATTTCTATAGACCCACCTTTATAACCTAGACACACCGCTCCACCTTGAAATTTGCATTAAAAAAACCTTGACCAAATCCATCCAAGCTGACCCATGTGAACCTTTAATTCTCACCTCCAGGGACTTTACAATGGAGCCTCAATGCTCCACCTTAACATGAACATTCCCTTGACCCAATTTGGACGATCTGGCAAAGTAAGACCTCACCGCTTACCTCCAGGCCCATTTAGAATGGAGTTCACCAAGACTTTTTATAGGATTCATTACATGAAATTCATAGAGACAATACCACATAATACCAAAAACATGGGCCTGGAAAATACAAACACATGCTTTGAACTAAAAAAATAAATTCAACTCATTAACTCTTTCACCAAGTCAAGGTTAACCCGACATGCATACCCCCCACATCTTCAATCTACCTAAATCTATGTCTATATTTTTCATAGGTGACCCCATAAACCAGGGGTATGCATGCCTATCTAGGTCTTACAGACGTATGCTCAATTACATGCAATCAATACTTTTTACAACTCCAAGGTAAATACATTTTATTTTATTTTACGATGACTTAACCATCATCTCTCTTTTTGTTTCCTCCTCTCCATTGATGTTAAAAAAATCTTCATCTACCAAACAGAAACAAATGGTATTGAGGGCTCTTGCATCTAGATCCTCCCAGACCTCATCTTTCATGCTTATCGGTTTCTTTGTCTTGTCTGCCAACACCTTTTGCATTCCTTGTTGTACGAGTAGATCTCGCATCTTGAAGTTTTTTTTTCCACCTCAAACTTTGAACTTTGCATTTTTTCCATTAAGATAAAACCTCCAAAAATTATATCCTTTAAAAACAAGTTTTTTTAATATGAAGAAATAAACTTATAATTCAATATTTAACTCAAAAATATTAGTTAAAAGGTTTAAAAAATATTTAATATATATTTCTACCTCAAAACCTTTTACCAAAACAAAAAGGATCCACCTCTTAAACAAATAATATTATATACCATCCTCCACCCATTTAATAAAGACAATTCTCTTCAAATACTTTTAAAGGACATCATAAAAATTTATAAAGTCGATCCTTGTTCTTAATGAAAAATGAAAGCTCTCTTTCATACCTGATGTTCTATGGGATCCTTCATAACATGTATATGCATCTACATAATAATAATAAAAAAAACAGCTACAACTTCAAACTTTTTGCTCTATACAAATAAACTTCAATATAGTCGTAGTTTAAACGTTCTACGAAATGATTATTTTTTGGTGATATTTTTCGATGAAAATTTCCCAAAATATGGCAAGAAATTGTTAGATCCGTATTTTTGAGTGAGTATTTATGTATAATCTGAGTGTCCCAAAGGTTTTCCTGTACATTGAATCCATTTATACATTCAAAAATGGATTTTAAACAAAACAATAGTGATTTCGTGCATATTTATGTTGCCAGATTTCGACGAAAAAATCCATTTCATAGAACAATTAGAAAATTCCATTTAATATATATTAACTTCATGCTTTCCTAAAAAACATTTTCATGTAGTTTACGAACTCTCTCGATAGTTCTTTCTTCCTCCTCTTTCTCTGCAATCGCATCGTCTTTACAATTGAATGACTCCACAAACTATCAAACCCCAGCCAATTATGTGCCCTCTTCTTGCTCAGTGTTCAGAACCCCTCAACACGTTATTCCTATGGTTCAATTCGCTCCTTCCATTTCCTCTAGGCTTGTACCCTTGCGTGGACTCAGAAACTCAATGGCCTTCGACAAACCCCCAACTTGGTTTATCTCCCCTTTGCATGTGAAAATGAGCACCTTGAGCATCCATGACAATAGACTTCGACTTCTTCGAATAGGCAGGTGGTTCCTTAAATAATCACCTTGAACATCCATGAAAACATACTTCAACTTTAGTCTTCAACTTCAACTAAATATCATCGACTTTTTGTGTCTCCTCTGCTTGGGCTATTAACTTTACCACAACCAACAAAACTCAAAGAAAATGGAGGATAGGTTTTTGGTGGCTAGGGTTTTACTTTTCCACTTCTCCTCTTCCTTCCACAAACCAAACCACCTTCATTTTGACACCATTTGTTGGGAAATGGAAGCATAGATAGAACAAGATTTTAATGGAAAATAAAACAATATCAGTCATACACAAGGAACACAACAATTTACGTGGTAAGACCCTTCAAAAGGGAAATATCCATGGGGCAATGATAATTGTTCAAGAGAGAATTACAACAACCCAACACAGGCTAAGGAATAATTACAACAACCAAACACAAGCTTGCAAACCTCACACTCATCCCACATTTCCATTTGCCTCTACGGGCATGGATAGATATATGGCATCTATCAAACACTTAGACAAATTGATAACTTTAGTGTGCATGTATCCACATTCTCTTTTTAACTAATTTGGTTCAGTTAATGATATAATGCTAGAAGTCATGAAATCCACCCATATCCCAAAAATAATGGGAAATTAGTTGACATGTTTCAACAATTACCCCTTGTACGCTTTCACTGCATCAATAAAAATGTTCCTCTTTCTTATGTTTGTACATATTTTGAGTTAGCAAAACATGTTACAATGAGTGATATTTTCCAATCCATAGATAATGAAATGAGCCGAAGCTTAGTTGTGTGCACTAGAATGGTAGAAGAAAGTGATGTCAATTGACTCCCTTACCACTATGCAACGATGAATGAAGAAAGACTTGTTATGATTTCATCAACTAGTTTGTTTTTTCATCACACATAAAACAGTTGTTAACAGAATATGGGATTTGTGATAATTAAACACAATTAAGTAATAACAAAACTCATCATACATAAAATAGTTGTTAAGAGAATATGGGATTTGTGATAATTAAATACAATTAAGTAATAACAAACACAATTTTTTTGTTGAATGAATCTTTATTAGTTTTTTTTAAAGAGTATTAAAAACACATATTTTTGTTGAATGGATTTTTATTAGTTTTTTTTAGGAGCATTAAATTTTTTTAGTTAAGATAACCATCCCAATTTGTTGAATGAATCTTTATTAGTTTTTTTTTAAAGACTATTAAAAACACAAATTATTGTTTTTTCTAAAGAGTATTAAAAAATAATTAGTTAAAATAACCACTCCAATTTACTTCGAAGGTAGTTTATTTTCTTCATAAGTGAGCTTTTACAACCAACAAAAAACCTCTACTAACTTTCTATAATGCTACACGCGATGACAATTCTTCTTGTGCTTCAAGATTGTTCATCTTAATTATACTTAACCATTTTATTTATTCCTCTAAATTTCTAGGCTTTCCTTTTTCTCTTTTTTGAATGAAATATACATTCAAGGAAACCCTTCACACATTTCCCATCTTTTCAAGGATGGTACTGAAGGTAAATAGATTGATTATATTTTTAGAAAATACTCTATCGTTCATGTTTCACTTGGTCTAATTAAATCTCTATCATATTACATCCACACTAAATCACTATTTTAAAATATTTGTTACAATACTTTAACTTCATTTTTAACTTATGATAATATACTAAACCTATATTTTTAATTTTTGGATAAAAAAAAAAATCTTAAAAAAAAAAATCATTTAATATTAATAAATTTTAGAACAAATTAGATCATTTAGATCATTTAATATTAATAGAAAATAACAATCATCATTGTTGGAAACATTCCAACGAATTTCTCATGCGTTAACATGCACATGCATGCAAGCACTCTTGTTGTGTATCTATGTGATATATTTATGATCAGTTCGTGTAACTGTGTGATAGATGTTATATATATGAGCATACCCATAGAGGTGAATGTGCAATGCATAGTGAGTGTGTGAGAGGAAGACACAATACTGAGGTGTTGTGTGTATGAGAGGAGAGGATGGTTGTATTCCTATGCTGGCTATTATATGTCTCCCTTGAATAATAAGAATATCAATTATCATTGCCCATAGTTTTTTCCATTACTGGGTTTCCACATAAATCATTTTATCAATTGTGTGATTGATGTTCTCGATTTAATCTTGGTTTTATATTATTTTCTATTAGAATCTTGTTACATTTTTTTATTTCCGCTTCCTAACAAGTGATATCAGAGTGCAAAGATGAAGGATTAGAGAGCATAGGAAAAGAGAATATGATCACTGGATAGAAGAGAAGATTTACCAGGCCAAGCCGAGTGGAATGGATCATCCTAGAATGGGATTTATTACACTTGCACAGTTTATCTCTATCACACAGTGTGATAGTCACAGACACATTTGTGAAATTTACAAATTTTGCAAATTATCAGAAGTACTACATATCACACACTACGACAATTTGAAAAAACTTCATAGACAAATTTTCACATGATTTCTATATTAAACAGTGCGATAATATTGGAATTCTCACATGCCATCCTTATCTAAGGTGCGACAACCTATTAGTCCAAAAAATTAAAAGGTTGGTGTCATGGTATGAAGTTCGAAGGAATTTTTTTTTTATGAAAATAGGTGAGGTGGAGGATATTAATTTAATATGGTGAGGGATTTAAGGTTTTTGTCCTATTATGCACAATAATAAGAGGAACCGACTTTAATATTTTATTATTAAAGTGGGTAAGGTGAATGGTTTTAAAAGGGTTTTTTAATATATTTTTTAAGCCTAAATCTTTTTTGAATTTCAACCTTGATATTTTTAGAGCCTCGTTTGTTATAAGATGTGATTTTTTTTTGGGCGGTGTTTTCTAATGGAAAAAGTGCAAAGTTCTAAGTTTGAGGTGGAGAAATTCAATGGTAAGAATAGCTTTGTGCTATGGAATCACAAGATGTGATATCTTTTTATGCAACAAGGATTGCAAAAGAGGTTGGTTGGAAAGATAAAGAAACTAACAAGCACGAAAGACGAGGACTAGGAAGATCTGGATGCAAGAGATCTCAGTGCCATTAGTTTGCGTTTGACAGATGAAGTTTTGTTTAACATCGTTGAAGAAGAGACAACAAGAAGTTTGTGGAACAAAGTAGAGAGTTTGTATATGACAAAGTCCTTGATGAACATACTCTTCTTGAAGAGGCAGTTGTACATCTTATGGATGAAAGAAGGTATGAAAATTGTTGATCACTGGAATGTTTTCAATACTCTGATTTGTCAATTATCTAGTATGGATGTAGCATACGAAGATGAGGACAAGGAGGTTACGTTACTTTGTTCGTTGACTGAGTCTTGGGATCATCTGGTCACAACTATGTGGTTTAGATCAACAAATTCTATTGATTATGACTTTGTTGTGGGAGCTTTGTTATCTGAGGAGATGAGGAAAAGATCCATTAAGGAAACCTCAACAACAGTAGAAATGGTGGTCATAGTTTTATCTACAAAAGGAGGGAAATATTAGAAAGGTACAACTAGGTCTAAGTCAAAAGACAATAAGGGTAAGGGAAAATGTTGGTTTTGTGGCAAATCTAGGCATCTCAAGAAGGATTGTTGGAAACTACAACAAGCATCCAAAGATGACTCCACAAAAGAAGAAAATTCAGATATAGGTATGGTTGATGATGTTTTTTCTGTCTGTTGTGTCTCACCACCTATGTTCACATAAAAGGTGCAGGGCGGTGATGGTTGAGTCACCGTGAAATAAAAAAAAAAATTGTATTTACTTTTGATTTGTAAAAATTATTGATTGCATGTAAATGAGTGTATGTCTATAATACCTGGATAGGCATGCGTACCCATGTTTTATCAGTGTTAGAAAAACAGGACCGAGGAGCAATAAAATAAAACAAATGCAGAAACAAAACATAGAAGATACACAATACAAGAGAGACACAGATTTACATGGTTCACCCAGTGTGGGATACATCCACCAGAGAAATTGCTAGGTCCTTCCTTTATTATTATCCAACAAATGAAGGGATACAACCTATAGCAAAACCCACTGTAACTTCCTCTTCTTTCTCTCACAGTCTCCTCTCTCAGAATACAATATTCACAATCAACCATAGCCGCAATACATTTCCCTCATAAAAGAGGGTTTCCTTCTAAGGCAAAAAACCCTAACATAATCTCTACCGTTAGATCTACGACCTTATAATGAACGGTCCAGATTTACAATGAAATTACAATATACATTTACAAGGCAATTTTTCCTTTCCGGGCTTCGACCCTGTTATCCACATTTTTTGTTATCGGGATGATAACATGATCATGTCATGGTGATAGAAGATCAAACTCTTCATTAAGAATACTTTCCAGAAGAAAGTTACATTAATCATTTTCTCAAAATCATATTTTAAGAAAGGTACGCAGGCTGCTTATATACTCTACTGCGGAAATACTTAATTTCCGCATGCTGCATTCAGCTGGACTGTGGACTTTCCGCACTGTGTTAATGGTTAGGGTGCGGACATGTTTCTAAAGGAGAAAATGAATAAATTCTTGATTCTTCTAGAAGGAATCTTCTAGAAGGATGAGTTGGAGTTCGAA
>JZKD02S1045631.1:926354-940121 GCA_000966675.3 Picea glauca | reverse complement strand
TATCTACATGTGCATTTTCCTTCATGTCCAAATACCTTCATCAATATTGCGGTCCAAAACCCATGAATAGGGTTGAAATCAATAAAAACAACAAATCTACCAACAAGTACCGCCTTCCAGCTTATAAAGGTTATCAACCTTTTTTGCCTTCATCACTACTAAATTCCCTTTCGACACTGTGAGAGCTTCACCTTGACCTGTATACTTATATCCACAAGAATCCAACATTCCTAATGAAATCAAATTTGATTTAAGCTCAGGTACATATCTAACATCCATTAATTACCTAACAATATCATCGAACATCTTGATTCTAATAATGCCAACCCCAATAGTTTTACAGTGAAAATCATTTACCATAAACACTACACCCTCATCAATATATTGGTAAGAGATGAACCAATTTTTGTGTGAGCACATGTGGTGGGAGGCACCTGAATCTAACTTCCATTCTTCCTGATATTGTAAATTACTAGAAATGGATAAAACGTGATCAATTATACCTGAATTTGTTACAATCAAATTTTCTTCCTTCGTAGAGTTTTCCTCAAATTCCTTTCTCTTCCAGCAATCTTTCTTGAGATGTCTTGTTTTGTCACAGTGCTAACATTTTGCTTTACCCTTTCTATGTCTTGAATTAGATCAGAAAAAACTTCTCTCATTCTACTCTTTAGTTCGACCTCTGATCAACATCGCCTCTGAAGTTGAGGTTTATTTACTAGATTTTCATCTCATCTCCTCAACCAACAAAGCTCCCACAATAGAGTCATAATCTAAAACATTTGTTGAGGTAAAGCTAATAGAGGTGACTAGATTATCCCAAGACTCAGGCAACAAACACAATAGTGTAATAGCCTTATCCTCATCTTCGAATTTAACTTCCATAATAGTCAATTGAACTATAAGGGTATTGAAAGTATTTAAATGGTCAACAACTTTTTTACCTTCTTTCATCCACAAACTATACAGTTGTCTCTTGAAGTAGATTATGTTTGTCAAGGACTTTGTCATATATAGAATTTCCATTCTGCTCCATAAGCCTGATGTGATATCCTCTCCTACGATATTAAATAGAACCTCATCCGCCAGACATAAATGAATGGTGCTAAGATCTTTTGCATCCAGATCCTCCCATTCACATTTTGTCATGGTTGTTGGTTTCTTTGAATTTCCTACCAATGTTTTTTGCAATCCTTGTTGCACCAATAAATCCCCCATCTTAAGCTTCCAGAGCTCAAAGTTGTTTTTACAACTGAACTTTTCAACTTCAAACTTCAAACTCTGCATCTTAGCCATTCGCACAAAAAATATCCTAATATCCACTATTTATAATAACCAATATCTTTTTAAAATGTGGAGGAATAATAGTATTAACCCAAAAATGTTTAAAAGGTTTAATCCCAAAAACCTTCAAAAGTTTTAATAAAAAAGGTTTTAATAAAAAACAAAAACCTTTACTTTAAATCCTTTTACCCCAAAAAAACCTTTTATTTGTTTACTTTATTCACCTTCACCCACATTACTTGCTTGTTTACTTGTTCACGTTTCCTTTTAAAAATAAAAAATCACGCGACTTGTGCACAATGCTTCATACCTTAAATTATATGAAAAACATGTGAATTTAATTCTTCACACCTCACACTTCATACCTTAAGGGAGCTTCCACACTACACCTCATGTTTCCACTGTGGGGATTCCACACCTCTCAACACACTCGGGGTGCAGAAATCTTATCAAATTTACACACTATTCCTTTACTTCAGCTCCAGAAATTCCAGTAATTTTCCATGAATGTAAGGTCGAGTAATAATTCTCCGCACCCTTCCAGAGGAGGGAATTGTGGAAATGTTTAAATTGACGCACCCTCACTTATGTGGCTGTTCCGAGAATTTGAAACTCCTCCAACCAGCTCTAACCATCTCTGATACCACTTGTTAGAATTGTCAGTGCGGAAAACACAATTCACAGTGATAATTAACAATCACATACATAAGAAATAGATAGGGATTTCACGTGGTTCACCCAAACGTTGGGCTACGTATACCAAGCATAGGCATCGGTTATCTTATTATTTGGATTATGGAGATTATATCAGATTTGCAAGTCTCTCATACACTTAGTCTCTCACAGTCACTCATTTTTGTCTTTATGGGATTACATGTATTTATATGCATTTACAAGAAACTGAATAATAAATGCAATCCTTATCCATATTCTAACTTGGTCTATTTGGTTGTAACCAACACAGAATAATAGGATCCAACTCCATCCTTGGAGGAATTCATTGTCACCAAATCCCAACAATCTCCACCTTGACAACAATTAACCTGATACCTTTCTTCTTCCTTTTGTTCATCACCTTTACTCTAATAAAACTGGTTTCATGATCTCGCCTGTATAACTTTCACGAGTTTGGATTTCCTGAGGGGTCACTCCACCTCCAACATGTCTTCCACAACTATGTTGTGAGACACATTTAGTGATAACTCTCCTCTTGTCCAAAACACCTGTAAAATATGCATTACATTTATCATAGACCATCTTAGTGTAACCATTATAGGTGAAATTTGTTCTTCTCAAACGTTGAAGCATCCATTTCACTTCAGCACCTGAATCTTTCACGTATCTGACAACATCATTAGCATGTGAAACATCTAGTCTTAACCATTTCATCTCATACAATAGACCTCCTACTAAACTTACATGACATAACCTTTTCCTCTTTAGAGACAGGCCCTATGCTTGAAGAAAACTTATAATGGAAAGCAAGAGGGATAGAAACTGGTTTTACAATGTTCATACTGAACTCCAACCAAATCTTACCATTATAATCTCTGTATATTTTCATGCCCTTAATTTGTTTTCCTTCTCCTTGATCCCTCATCTAAACTGTCCTGTCCACCTAAGTCATTTTCTTACTGATTTTATCCATCTTTTGGTTTGCATCGAGCATATCATCATCAAAGAATATCAAGACTCTGAATGTACTATAAAATGTCTAGTCATTCTTACCCTTTAAAAAATTCCGACTCACTATGAAGGATTCAAACATCTTGTACAGTTGCCTGGGTACCATTAGGCCATACAATGAATTACCTAGCATGCAAACAAATTTACTATTGCGATCTTGAATCAACCCTTTTGGTTGTTCCATATATACAATATCTCTGTCAATGATGACCTTGTGAGAACTAGGATCCCACACACAACATCCCTTTATACCATCATCACAACTTGCAGAGATATAAAACAAGCAGGAATATGGAAACAAAGATTTTAAGTGTGGAACTGATTTACCTCTTACCAGTACCTGCAATTATTTCTTGTTCTTATGACCTTGATGCTTCTTCCCTAAACAATAAGATACATTTGTCGCTTCAAATGCCACTTCAGTACTGCCTTCTAGTTTATAAAGGTTATCAACCTTTGTTGCCTTCATCACTACTAAATTCCCTTTCGACACTATGAGAGGTCCACCTTGACCTGTATACTTATATCCACACGAATCCAACACACCTAATAAAATCAAGTTTGATTAAAGCTCAGGTACAAATCTAACATCCGTTAATTCCCTAACAATATCATCGAACATCCTGACTCTAATACTGCCAACCCCAATAGTTTTACAACTAATACCATTTCCCATAAACACTACACCCTCATCAACATATTGGTAAGAAATGAACCAATTTCTATGTGAGCACATGTGGTGGGAGGCACCTGAATCTAACTGCCATTATTCCTGATATTGTAAATTACTAGAAATGGATAAAACGTGATCAATTATACGTGAATTTGTTACAGTCAAATTTGCTTCCTTCGTAGAGTTTTCCTTATATTCCTTTTGTCTTCCAACAATCTTTCTTGAGATGTCCTGTTTTTCCACAATGCCAACGTTTTTCTTTACCCTTTCTTTGTCTTGACTTAGATTGGAAAGAAGTTCTCTCATTTTTCTCTTTAGTTCAACCTCTGATCAGTATCGCCTCTGAAGTTTAAGTTTTTTTACTAGATTTTCTCCTCATCTCCTCAGCCAACAAAGCTCCCACAATAGAGTCATAATCTAAAACATCTATTGAGCTAAAGCTAATAGAGGTGACTAGATTATCCCAAGACTCAGGAAACGAACACAACAGTGTAATAGCCTTATCCTCATCTTCGAATTTAACTTCCATACTAGTCAATTGAACTATAAGGGTATTGAAAGTATTTAAATGGTTAGCAAATTTTGTACCTTCTTTCATCCTCAAACTGTACAGATGTCTCTTCAAGTAGATTATGCTCGTCAAAGACTTCATCATATATAGACTTTCCAGTCTACTCCATAAGCCTGATGTTGTATCCTCTCCTACAATATTAAATAGAACCTCATCCGCCGGACGCTAAGAGCTTTCACATCCAGATCCTCTCATTCCCATTCCGTCATGGCTATTGGTTTCTTTTACTTGTCTGTCAATGCTTTTTGCAATCCTTATGCTGATTTTTTCAACTTCAAACTTCGAACTCTGCATCTTAGCCATTAGCAGAAAAAATCTCATAATATCCACGGTTTATAATAACCAAGGTCTTTTTAAAATGTGGAGGAATATTAGTATTAACCCAAAAATGTTTAAAAGGTTTAATCCAAAAAACCTTTAAAAAGTAAATAAATAAATTGTTTGTTTACTTTATTCACCTTCACCCACTTGACTTGCTTGTTGACTTGTTCAGATTTCTTTTTAAAAATAAAAAGTCAAGCCACTTGCGCACAATGCTTCATACATTAAACTAGCACAGCCGCTAAATTGTTGTTGGTGAATGCCGAAAGGCTTATGGTAGGTAAGATGAAACGAAGAATATGAAACAACTGAAGAATATGAAACTGTTGACATCCTTGCAGCAATTATATTGTCAGTTAGAATACAGAAAAAGTTTGATGATGCTCATTTACTCATTCCATTAACAATGATATTGTCAATCAAAATGAAAAAAAGTCTGATGAATCTCATTTCCTCAATTTATAACTGTTTATGTTGTCAACCAGAATGAAGAAAAAGTCTGATGAAGCTCATTTGTTCATTCCATCACCTCCTTGTAGCAATAATATTGTCAGCCAGAATGAAAAAAATCTCCTTCCATCTCTGACCTAGGAGGACTTCGTTTCTCTAAAAGGGATTTAAATAAATAAATGAGATACGCACTCAAATCTCATTGCACGAACAAATATTAAAAAACCAAAACAACTTTTTTGATCACAAACCTTTTTCACCGAATCTTGAAAGCCATCATACACTAAAAACTTTTGCGAGTTCTACTTGCCAATATAATATAATTGATTCCCATTTTCTAAAATCTCTTGATATGTACAGATAATTGTGTCCGACCGTTCAAAGAGGTTAGATTAACTTATTCTATTCAATATTGAGTTTTCTACTCGAATTCCTGAATTATGTTGATACAAGAATCCAGTAAATTCTTAAAATAATATTATAAGGATAAGCCAATACAATCATCGACTAGTTTTGCAGAGAAGCGTAAGGTGCTCTTCAATAGAGCCTGTCATTCATTTTTCTTTAAAAACTGTTCTATGGAAAACTTCTCACTGATTGGAAGAGCCGCTGCAAACATAATTCAATTTTCCAATTTGTAACCAAATTAATTTTTTAGAGGTAAATGAGATTGCATGAACTAATCCTATTGTTTAATTTACAGTGCATAGAAACACAAAATCCCATTTATAAAGAATCTGAACAGTATAGCAACTTATCTGCGGGGACATTGTAAACGTTTCCGTAGAAAATTACGAGGAGGTCACAAGGCAGCTGCTCGGCGATATGAAAAAAAAAGAAAACACGCAATATGAAACACAAACTATATTCAGGCGTGGGAGACTTAATGGAATGCAAACACGCAATATGAAACGCTCGGCTATTCAATAGTCTACAATATGAAACGCACATACAGACAGAAAATGGGAACGTGGTAATTTTAAATATTAATCATTTAAAGTGGCAATCATATAGTGATACAGTAATTTTTTAATATGATTAGGTAAATATTAAAAAGTAAACAGTTTATCGGATGTATTTAAAAATACAAGGAAGTTATGAAGAGTAAATCATATTCATTGATTTGGGAACACTACCAAAAATATGCCAGCATCTTAAATTGTTAGCCATTAGATTAGAATTTTAGTTTAAAAAGTGATTAATTGTATCCATTGCCAATAGATGTACGCCTTTAGGCTTAATTATATGAAAAACATATAAATTTAATTCTTCACACCTCAGGCTTCATACCTTAAGGGAGCCGCGGCACTACACCTCACGTTTCCACTACGGGGAGTCCACACCTCTCAACACACTCGGGGTGCGGAAATCTTATTAAATTTACGCACTGGTTGCTGAAATTTTCGTAATTTTTGTAAGGTCGAGTAATAAGTCTCCGCACCCTTCTAGAGGGGGATCTGTAGAAATGTTTAAATTGACGTATTCTCATTTCTGTGGTTCTTTTGAGAATTTGAAGCTTCTCCAATTAGTTTTGATATCACTTGTTAGAATTGTCAGTGCACAAAATACAATTCACAGTGATAATTAGCAATTACATAAATAAAAAATAAACAGGGATTTCATGCGATTTCATGCGGTTCACCCAAACGTTAGACTAAGTCCACCAAGCATTGACATTAATTGGAAATTACATTAAATTTTTTTTTGTTTTTGTTTTTAAGTTTGTTTTTGTTTTTAGATTAATTTACCACTGTAATCTTCTCTACAGACCTATTTATTTCGTCTTAGAAATGAGCGGATTTTTCCATACAATGATGGATTTAGACAATTGAAGGGACGCTGTACATTGTTTGGAAATTGAAATAACCAAAATGGCATCAAAGCACGTAAATTTCGAAACAAAGATTTGAATTATTTTTTAGCCCAAAGCATTTTTTCCTTTCCATTGCAATCGGTATCTACAAAACTTCAACTGCTAAAACCGTACTCGCATATTTCACCATATTCTTTTATAAGCTCTGCTTTATTTGCATTTACAACAGATGAATCCAGGGCAAGAACTTTGAAGCTCATTACATGGATGTAAAAATCAGAACACTGCCTACTTGGGAATGGCTACAGCTGTTAGGTTAAATGGCAGCAGCTTTAGAACCGAGTATTCCGTATCTACAGTTTGTTTCGAGGAGTATATGTTAATACTCTCAGTAGCCATGATCTTCTTCACTGAGTTTGTCAAGAATAGCAACCAGCCCAAAAACGAATGCTTGATCAACTCCTGGTCGCACTGCAACGCTGTATATGTCCTTCACATCCTTTAGTGCAGTATTCACAAACACCTGTACAACATTTAATATTTGGGTCATTTAGCTGACTAAGCAGAMAGAGAGAGAAGGATAATGGGACTRCCTCTGCAGCAATTGCACCGGAGTGATCGTAGACGCCACAATCTCGTTCAGTGAAACTACCCACAATCTTGTAGTCCCACCCCGTTTTATTCTTGTCTGAATTAGTGAGGGAGACTTTAATGGGGTTCTTCTGGCAAAAATTAACGGCAGAAGCGGTGACCTTAAAAATGGGTTTGTCGTGCTCATCTATCTCGTCGGGAACGAAGCCTTTCCATTGCGTTTGAAAGCAGAAAACCTGCACCACGCCAACCTGGAAAATCCATACATACATCCAACAATGCTACTGTTATTATTTTCATTATCATTATCGATTTCTAAAAAACGATTTGTCTCTTCCAGTCATATAACCTTGCGTTCCATGACGAGTATAGGTTTCCCTTCGCTGTCTTTCAGAACAGCTCGGTTTTTAAACATTGAACCGCATCCCTCCACTCTGAATACTTCGTTGCCTCCACAATTTGTGACCACAAAGCCGCCGCCATTAACAACACACGGCCTCTTCCTCACAATGAATTGTGTTTCTGAAGTAGAGCAGAACTGTTTGCTAACTACAGGCTGAWYAATAACASTGGCACTGTTTCCATTCAYCTTTTCTTGTTTTCAGTCCTCGAACAGCTTTGAAGTCRTGGGGATCMAYAGAGTCCAACCTACTYCATTTTTCTACTGAAAATCTGCTTCAGAAACTTAAAAGCTAAGCAATCTAAGGCMATCTTTAGAAACTTAAAAGTTAAGTAATCTTTGAATGATAAAATTCTCCATAGYTGTTGATTGGCCAATRAGATCGGCGGGATACTGCACGAGGKATAGGTTACTATATAGATATTGCGTGCGTATTCGTTACAGGTATGTTTTATTTTTTTAATGTAAAAGAAACGTAAGATTCCTGCAAATCTAACCTAATCGCACAAACTTTTTGACTCTACGTCAAATTAGAAAGCCAGACTTCACAAGGCACGGAGATTGCGTAATAATCAACCTTCAGTGGCTTTTAAATCAATCCCATCTCGAGCGAAGATCTGTTTACAGTATGCACACCAACCCTTAAAGTTTCTTAGCAACGTCATTTTCATTCAATATTTTAAAGCTAATTGTGGATGAAAAGTATTATAATTATTAGGTACAAGCAAAACTATGATCATGGATTTGAAATTGCAGGGAATTCAAAAGTATAATGCCAATGCCAACCACATGAGAAGTCCACAATCTATCCATTAACCTTGATTAAATTTAAATACAAACCTTTACAAAGGGTATATCCGTATTTATATTTATATTTATTCAATAGTAATATATGCTCAACATTATTATAAGAAATAGAATTCAAAAGTATAAAAAAATAAATTATATAAATGTATATAAATAATGAATCAATAACTTAATATAATTAAAAGTATAAAACAATTAAAAGAATTAACAAAAATTCTCTAATGTTTCTTCATGACATGGAATATATTCTTAAAAGAAGAAAGTGGAACAACAATTAAATTAAGGTTGGATAAATAAAATGAAGAGAAAAGGAACTTGTGGTGTTTCCAATGTAATAGAAATGAGACGTAGTTGTCATTCTTTGTCACCTTTAGTAATGTCGGACTTGAAACATATGCACATCTCAATGGAGAACCCACTTAAGATTGAATGACAAAAATATTGAAATAGTCCAAAAAGTCTAATCACATTCAAAGGTGGTTGAGTTCGCATTGATTTTAATTTCATAATTTTCCATCATCACATTGTTGCCATCACATGGCAATATTGTTCTTTAGACACACCAATCTACACATTTTTATTTTTATTCTTATGTTTTTACTTGAGAAAAATGGAAATTTGCAACATTTATGTTGACATATGTGCTTAAAAATATTCACTAGTTGTCATTCTTCATCATCAATTCCACTCATGCAATCTTTTTAAATGTTGGGGTTGGGGCCAGAGAAAAGTTCATTAATTGATTAGGGATCAAAACTATATGTATGTGAGGTAATTTTTTTTAGATATGGAGTTAAGGATCTAAGTGCTAGAGTATTACTCTCACAAAGGTTTTAGTATTAGTTAACATATTTGATAATCATTTCCAAATTTTGAGTTGAATATCTCATCATATAGAAAGTGTGACCTTTGGGGAGGTAGGATAAGTTATCGTTGATACATATTCAATGTTCCCATGATCACATAATACATTGTAGTCGATGTTGTGCAATGCCTCACTCACTTGACTCTACTTTGGTATATGATCAATAAAATAACACTATAGTGTTCCTTAACCCTTAAACATGAAACACGACTAGGTATCTAGAAAATATAATTGTATTAATCCTCACAAAACAAATAATAAGATGGAATACATAAAATATTCCCTTGTATTATGATAGTCAAAAGAAGGAAATAAATGTTCACTTGCCTCTTAAGGTCGAGCAATCTTTCACTACGAAAATTTTCAAATACAACAAAACATGATAAAACATTCCATTGTCTCTTATCACTTTAAATATATTCTCAATATAAAAACCCTAAATGATATATTCTCAATAGAAAAACCTTAATTGATTGTTGTCCCATCACCAATGTGTACCAATTTCCTAGTGGGCCTTATAAAGTGGACCCTTTTAAACCAAATAACTATACACTACTATCTAATGGGCCTTATTCAAAGAGGATGGATGCATACATCAATTGACTAAATCCTAGGTAGATTAAAGTAGGGAGGTTAGGGTAGTACCCTAACATGCCCTCTTCCTTCAAAACAACATTTTCCTCAAGCCTGAATATGAGGAAATTGTTACAAAATCAAGGTTGGTTACCATGTGTATCCTCAGGATGCATATATTTCCACTGGATAAGTACTTCATAGAACATGTGCTAGTACAATTGGTCCTATCTAGTATCCAATACTACGTCCAGTTTGAGCTAAATGGGGTCTTCTTCATAAAGTTTCGGTAAGCTAGTTAGCACCTTGCACTTCGATCCTGTGACCTTCTTCAAACAAGACATATGAAATAATGGATGAATCTCAGAGTGGGTTGAAAGAGCCAACTTGTAGACCACTTTCCAAATGCATTGAATGTTCTCATAAGGTCCATAGAACTTTGGTGCTAATTTATTAGGCGTTTTGTCTTTGAGTAATGTTTGTTTATAGGATTGAAGGAAAAGAAACACATGATCTCTTCCCGCAAAAGAAAATTTAGAGCAGTGTTGTTCTAGTTGCCACTTCATTCTATTTTGAGTTATAAGCAAAGTATCCTTAAGTGTGAGAAGAATGGATTCTCTAGTGTAGAGTGTGTTATCCACTACCTCAACGTTAGAGGTGCATGTGTAGTATACATGGGGGGGTTATATGGGGTACCTAGGGAGGTACCCAAGGGGAATAATAATAGTTAGGTGGCTATGTATGGAGGCCATTTCTAGTAAATATGACCCATGTAGTAGTGTGAAAGAAATAAATGTAAGAAGTCTTACTAGAAGGTTCCACCTACTAGAATGTTCCTCGGAGGTCCATAGTACTACAAATAAGTAAAAGAAATGTAAAGGATGTATGGTGAAGAATATTATAATTGTATCAAGTGTTGCTTGAGGAGTTCATTTCTTCCTTAAGGAATAATATGTGGTGTTACCCTACCTCAATGGTTTTATCGACAATTCTCGTGTTCATTTTGTGTGAACGATTTGGTTTATTTTATGAAGTTAATGATTTATCTTCTATATTTTATTTTCATGTTGATTGAGTACATAAAAATTGGTATCATATCCATTTCTTGGGCATGAAGTGGGATATTTTTTCCTCTTTTTATGGATTTCTTACAGAGAAAGAAAAACACCAACATTTTGGTCTATTTTTTTAACTTTCTATACAAAATTTGAAGAAAAGAGCCATATATTTGAATTCCTCTCCAAAAAATACCCAATTTTAAAAAAAACAAATCACTAAAATGGAGTATAGGTAGTGAAGTTATTGATGATATAAAATCAACTATTTTTAGGGGTTTTCAGTGATGTCCACCTAGTTTGTAGATTGTATATAATTGGACATAGTGTACTGATTTCATTCAAACCAGAGGCAATAGATCCAAAGAAGAGGCGTTGTTTCATAATTAGGGTCATAATATCCAATTTGATAAGTATACCATAAGTTGTGGTCATTTTGTCTTTTCAACCTCAAACCCTAACTACATAAAGGAGATCTGTTGGAAAGTAAGTGATTTTTCTTTAAAACCCTAGTTCTATTTTTGGGTTATAGCAAGCAATATGTAGTTTACAGGAAATGATAATGGTCCTAGTATTGAAGAGTACATAAAAGAGGATAAGTCCCCACTGGGAATGTATTAGAGACTAGCTCTCCCTCAATTTAATGGTGATGCAACCATTTGGTAGAATTTTCTTAACTATGAGAAGGTGATGGGACTTTCAAATGAGCAATATGAAAAATTGGTTTCAGATAGATGGTCTCATGTTTTGAAGAATGAAAAGAAGAGAGATATGGATTTAATTTCATGTGAAAACCTCATATTACAGGTTCATGGATGTATTGAACAATAGAAGGTCATTATTTCCATTAAACCTAGTTGTAAGCATAATTTCATCAATGTTAATTTGGATAAAAGATTGCAGGTACCCATAATTAATATTCAAAGAACACAATTTTAGGGTGAAAATTTTCAAAATTTTAAAGATTTGAAGATCACCATGGATAAATATACATTGCATTCATATTTTCGTGCTCTAGTTATGGGTGATATGGACATGGTTTTAGGTATCCTTCCATGGAATCAGTTGGTACAAATAATATTAACGTGAAAAAAAAAAATTGAACCTATGGTACAAGAAAAACAAAATTACATTGAAGGACATTTCTCGTACTAAACAAGGAGGGCCCAAGGGGGCAACAAAGGAAGTTCTTGTCGGGAAATAAAATTCAGTACCTACTGACACATAAGATTCATAAGAGAAAAAAATCGAATTATAAGAAGAGCCTATAAAAACACCTTAAGAAAATCCCTAGAAAGGGCATAAACAAAAAGTAGAAGCCAAGGAGATAAATGTCTCCAAGGAACCACATGTTGAATAATCAAAAGAAGAAGAACTGGTAGCTATGGTTGTTGTATATCGTCACCCCCACCACTCAAAGAAACAATATTCATCAAGGAAAGGGTATGAGAAACAACAAACGTACTATGGATCTATAGGAAACTAGAAAGGCATTTAGTATGGAGACGCATGGAGGAATAACAACAATGAATGGAGATATCATAGTAGCACTGCAGGGAGACATCAGAATCCAAATTGAGGAAAGGAAGTAGTTGGACCCCATATTCACATTTCACTAGGATGGATGGATGCTTGTGATTGGTACCAGATGGATACATTGCTTAGCCAATCATATTGTATGGTTTCTTGACATGTTTCGAGGATGAAACATGTGAAGTGGAATGGAATGTGGTATACCTAGGGGATAATATGGGGTAACTAGGGAGGTATGTAAGGGGAATAATTATATTTGGCTGGCTATTTATGGAGAAAATTTCTAGTCAATAAGGCCCATGTATTAGTGTGAGAGCAATACATGTAAGAAGGAACACTAGAAGGATCCACCTAGTAAAACATTCCTAGGAGGTAGATAGTGCTATAAATAAGTAGAATAAATGTAATTGATAAATGATGAAGAAAATCAAAATTGTATCAAGCACTTCTTGATGAGTGCATTCCTTCCTTAAGGAATAATATATGGTGTTACCCTACCTCTAGTTTTGTATCTAGGATTCTTGTCTTCATTTTGTGTGAATGATTGTGTTTATTTTGTGAAGATAAGGGTTTCTCTTGTATATTGTATTTTTATATTTATTGAGTACATAAAATTTAGTATCAGAGCTCTTTCTTGAGCACAAAGTGGGATATTTATTTTTCTCCTTTTGTAGTTTTTTTACAGAAAAAGGAGGACAACATCAGTCTAGTTGAGTTTCGAAATGTTTTGTACAAACTTTGAAGAAAATAGGCATAGATTTAAATTCCTCTAAAAAAATACACAATTTCAAAAAGAGAATAATCCAAAGTGGAGTATGGGAAGTGACATTATTGGTTATTTAAAATCAACTATTTATAGGATTTTTTTTACTGACAGCTATGTAGTTTGTAGATTGGAAATATTTGGATAGAGTGCACATATTTCATTCAAACCATTTCTTGTAGATCCAAAGAATCCATGGAATTTCATAATTTGGGTCATAATAGCCAATCCAAGAAGTATAATAGAAGCTATGGTCATTTTATAATTTTATCCTCAAACCCTAGCTATGTAAAGGAGCTTCATTGGAAAGTAAGTGAATTTTCTTTAAAACTGTAATTCTAGTTTTGGGTTGTAACAAGAAATATGTATTTTACAGGAAAAG